>VYZV01023853.1:0-52508 GCA_013401275.1 Pandion haliaetus
GGGGGCAGGGCAGCCCCCGGGGTCCTTCCGAGCCCTGGGTTCGCTGTGAGAGGGGTCTGAGAAAGTGCCCAAGCCTTGCCTCGCTCACAGGTGCACTGCCGAAGACAGGACCGCTTTTAATTTTGGAAGAAAGAAGATAAGTCCTAAGACAGCAGCGTCCAGAGAGCGCTCCGCCGTAACAAGTGACAAGAAGGGACGTAATCACTTGGATAAATTAATGGGGAAGATGGGGAGAAAGAGAGATTGTGCATAGCATGAGGGCAAAAGGAACAAAGATTTATTTCGTTTTTCTCAATGCGTAACCCTAACCTAAGCAGTGATATAAGCTTTATGCTAGAGCAAACAGGTAACTTGCTAGTCATGAAAAAAAAAAAAGGTGAAGTGCCTAATAGCTATTACTATGCAGTATCTAGAAACAAGCAGGGAGATGCATAGGTGTCCCAGGAGGACACTCAAGGCTCACCTAAAGAACATGCTAAAGAACTTCTATTAGCAAGACATATGGTGATATTACTCTGGTTTTGAGGGGCCTGGAGGTCCTAGAAGGGTTGGCTGAAGAGAATTCTGACCTGCTGATCTTTGTGTGTGTTGGCACTGTGGTGATGTTTCAGGAGATGGAAAACTGCGTTAGCGTGGGGCCTGTACTCGGGAAGCAAATGGAGTACCACATGCAGCTGCAGTCTGGGTAGCCTGGCATCAGTTAGAGGCAGAAGAGATGCAGTCGTCAGTTAATACCCAGTGAACAGAGAAGAATACAACTAACACTAGTCTTCATGCTTTTTGTAGAAAATAGGTCTTGGTAAAGAGATCTTTTCTTTCCTCGTTTTATATGAGTACACATTAAATTGCCAGAGGTACGGGCTTGAACGTAACAGACTTCCGCTAGGTGCTTGATTTAGTAAGAGAGAAAAAAGCAAGGACAACACAAAATTAATAAAGCACAAACAGATGAAGAACTAAATGAAAAGCAGACAAATTGTCCAAGGAGCACTAGCATTTAATGAGGGTGTTTCTGTTGGGGAGCTGCAGGGAGTGTTTTCATCAGCAATCTAGAGAAGCATTATTTCAAACAGCTTTAAAAGAGTAAATAAATCACCACCGACAGCAACTTTGCACAGAGTAAATATTACCGGAGTGTTAATGAGGCCAAGGCAGTCACAGAGTTACCTGGATTATTTAATAAACTCAGCTCTTTCAAACAAGTAAGTTTTAAGAGGGTCAAAAGAAAGAAAAATGTCAGACTTGCAGGACAGAGCAAGGCAGCCTACAGAGCCAAGGAAGGTTATCTTAGAAAGCTGCTCCATGTAGGGGCTCGGAAAAATTCAACACGAGCTCCTAGCGAGCTAGTGCTGGTACAAAAGGGAGCTGATATTCACATACAGGTGTGCAAGTAGGGGTAGGTAGAAATCCCATTACATTGTTGTGCTTTTTATCAGACAAGAAGTGCTGTCCCATGTCCAGTGTTGTCTGCCCTTTAAAAAACAGTGCTGGATGAGGAGAGTCAGCTCAAGAGATCCACAAGATGAGATGGAAAGTGCAGAAAGCACTCTCCAACAAAAGGCTTGAGGAGGGCTGGTGCTGATGTGCTCAGGAAAGACTGGCGTGTTGCATTGTAACCTACCAGTGCCTAACAGTACAAAGCACGGAGTTGAAGACAAGTGAGTGGGGCTAGTACAGAGGCACCAGGCTGAATTACACGGTGGGAGCTAAGGAGAAGGTAAATGGTGTAATGGTCCCTTCTTCAACCCAAGGAAAGGCTTTCAGAAGGATGTTTTATTGAACAACTGACTCCTGTCACTTATTTCTCAGGAGATTTTTTTACATCGATTCCCCACATTCATTTTTCTTACCCTTGATAAATGATTTTTAAAGGGTTTGTTTTGAGAAACTTGAGTTACCTCTTTGGAGTCACTCATAAACAGGAACATAAAACTGTTCCTGTCTGCCTCTGGTGAATGTCATTAATTTTATCAAAGGAATTTGTGTTCCCCTGCTACGTAAAAGCCTAGTTTACAATGCAAAAGCATATATCATCTGTCTGCAATGATTCCTGTGAAGTAATAAACTCCTCAAGGTCGATTTGTAAGCTGAAATAATGGCGAAATATCACATCCTCCAGTGTAGTTGAATTAGTTGCAAATTTATTTTGTTTTGGTTCTTGTGTGTGTTTGGGGTGTTTTTCTTTGTAAGTTAACTGATGGTGGTGACTTTCTTTTACATGTTTTCTCTGCAGCCACCTCATTTTTAAGGGTCCTGTCTTCATACCTCAGCAATGCTTAGTGGTATGTTGCAGAGCTAATCAGATATGGTTACTGCTTTAGAAAGTAGGGGAGGGCAGTTCTAGTAGGGAAGATAAATGTTTATTTATAGCGCTACCAGATTATAGGCATCATGTTGTACAGAATAAGAAAATGAAGCTTCTGCTTATAAAAGTTTACCCAAAAGAGCAACCTGTAAACAAGAAATAATTTACTTGCATTAGAAAATTTAAAGGTCATATTAAGGGGATTTTTATTCATGACGGACAAGATACCAGGAGCTTCCAATACTACCAACATAGATTCTTTATTCAGCTTTTGTAAAGTGGGCAAAAGTACTTTCTCGTGATCCTGAATAAGGAATGCTAGTTGAATACATAAAATAGTACTGGTCCATACAACAGTTATGTCTTCTTCTGCTTTATTTCCTGCCTAAAGATGCAAAGGGGAAATGTATACATCTCAGACTACCCACTAATGATCATCAAATTAGAAAAAAAAAATAGCACTTTCCTGCTTAGATCCTGCTTTTCAAGCCATTTAAGAATTTAACTTAAGACTCTCCGATGGGAGGGAATGAACCCTGAATCCTCAACACTGTATGAAAAGACACTTGCTAACTTGACCTATGAGAGAAACTGGACTGTTGAAAGCAAAAATATATTACATTTCACCTATGTAGAGCTATATTTATGTAATTGCTTCCACACAGAAGGGATTCTGGCATCCTACTGACATTCCCACATGAGCATCCACGCAAAATATGTACATTTAGTATTCAGTTATCTGCAGACTTTTATTCTGCAGTATGATAAGAGATATTTTAATCTGTACATTAAATTTCTTGCCATGTTGGTAGTTGGCGTTTAGGACAGTTAAAAGTTTAAGGATACGATACTGTTTGATAACAACCAATTCTAGCAGAGATTTGAGATTGCAATTATGTAGATAAAATACATTTTATCCTTTTTTTTTTTTTTTTTAGGATTTAGATGACTTTATGATGTGTTTGGATATATATTCCACTCGGCCTTTAAACAACTAATAGGGTGAGACATAAGTGGACTGCTCAGCAATTTGTAGTTATTATAGTCTTCTGGGTTTTTTGGGAAATCTGCAACTGCAAGCAAAGCAAAAATGGCCTGGGAAGATAAAAGTGAGAATTTCAGGATTAAAATTTCCATGATCATTTCAGCCAGGGCTAATCTTGTACTGAAGGAAATGCTGTAACAAGATGGTAAAACATGAGTATGTCTTCTATCAGGTGGGAAGCGGAGGTTCAGCTGATGGGCAGAACGGGTGCCAGTAAGTCATACCAGACTGTTCTGATGCAACATCAGCATCAGTGGGGTTCCTGGACCCAGTGTCCCTGTTAGATTTAAGATTTCAGTGTCAGTGGTAATACTGCAGTTATCTGATTGCCTCATGCTACGTGCACAGTTCTTCCCTTCTTGTCCCAAGTTACTGTGTTGGGTACTGTAGTGAGTACTGTTTAACAGATAGTCTGCTGTCCCTCAAGAACAGAAATCTTCCACCAAAAGAGGAAGAATAGCTCCTTCATGAACTTCAGCAGTGTTTGTAAGACAAGAATATTGCACTTGTATAAATGGCTGGTATGAGATCTCTTCACAGAAAGAATGTAAAACTTCAAAATTGTTCCCAAGCCAGAATGAAATAATGCACACAATAATCTATCTTGCATATCAAAGAGCAAATTCCTTCCCATCAATAAAGCTTCAAATACAGCTTTATTTCAGTGTGTTTACTATACTGGGACGACGGATGGCAATAGATGACCAACAACTTGTAGGATGCTGTTGCCCAGTCTTTAGAGTTCTGTAGGCTCACATAAAGTAAAGAGGCATTTTAGAAAGGTGAATTTATACTACTCTTCCTTCAGTCACCAAGATTCATTTACAGTACTAAATACAACAGAAGCTATAAGGAGGGGCTATCACATTTAATCCCAGGATTCGTAATGCAGGACTGGCAAATGCATTCAGCCTTATAACAGGAAAAAAATATTACCCAGGTGCTTATCAAGATAAACCAAGAGGATGGCACTGAATCCAGAACAGAAATTATCTGGACAGGTCATTTCTTGTGTGGTCCTCCCACCGCTCCACACCCACTCACAACTCCTGTCAGTGTGCGTAACTGCTGGAAGATGAGCAGCACCGTGTCCTGCAGGCTGCAGAGCTGTACGATTCAGTGAACAAAGCGAAAGTTACGACATCAGCAAACACAAGTAAGAAGCTAAGTAATTTTTTCAGTCACTGGTTGCACTAAGGTTTATAACAATGACATTGAATTTGTACCTGCCTGTAGAGAACTGACAGTTACAAAGGGGAAGAGTTTGGGGAGGGCACCATCAAACTCAGTTTGCTTGCTCAAGACTAGAACATCAGCTGTGGTTGAGCAAAAAGCTAATTCTGTTTTCTGGGAAACTGAATGCAGTTCTTAAACAAGCACTGTCAAAATAAAATCACAGGCCATATTAATGAATTATATTGCCATCATATTGGGAATTTAGGCCATTTCCTTTTAATAACCAGGGACTTTTTTAATGACCCTAGGTTACTCTCTCATTTGGAAATATTTTAAAACATTTTTGTGTCCTTTATTACTTTTAATGGCTTCACAATGCTGTGTTCTTGCCAGTGTCACCTCCCATTTCCAATGCACAAGTATAGAGCAAAAAAAAGAATTTGAAATCTTGTTTAAAAAAGAGGCTGCTGTCTTTGTGAGTGATCATCACAAGTCTTCCTCCCTCAGAAAAACCCACTGTACATACTAGAATGAAAGGCATCTACACAGAATGACTAAGAGGAGCTTCTGTAGTTCAGTCTCTAAATTAGGAAGCTAGGGGTTCAAAGCCTTGGACCAGAGGAGTTAATATGCAAGTGAGGGCTATTCTGATTAAAACATATAGCAGACATTTCTTGGATGAGATTTGCTTGTTCAGATTAAGACTGCACTGGGAGACAGATAGTGAGGCCCTTACCTATGGAAGATTTGAGGGGCTCAGAGTTATTTAGTATTCAGGTGATCTCTACTCCTGTTTCAGTGTCTGTTCTTATTTATCCTTACCAGTTGTTCGCTATTACAGGCAGGAAAAGAGCACAGCTGGACAAACTAATTCCTGGTGATTTGGTACTCACAGGTTTTCTTTCTGCTCACAAATTATCTGCAAATAGGTTATGTACTTGCAAAATTGTTTGCTACTCTAAATTATTCACCGTAACAGTTTGTAAGCCAATTTCAGACACTGGGAAGCAGGTAAGCAATTCATGGCAACAGCAGTTCAATAATTTATTATCCAGGCGGTGTGCTAGGTGCCCTCAGCCTTGGGCCTCTCTTTGTGCTCTCTGACTCAGGGGTGCTATCTGTACCTAGAGGAAACTTCCACAATAGCTGCATCAATATGATTTTAAATGGTTAGTAATGAATGCTTATAGATCTACTCCTGTGGGTTTATCATCTGATCTGTGACTTCTGTTGTACCCTTTAACTTAACATTACTCTTGCCTATATTAAGTAACTGCTTGGCAAGTTGTTCTAGGAAAAACTTCTACAGACTTGGATGTTGCAAATATGTTGAAAAATCTCCATTTTCATTTTAATAACAGTTTGCAGTTTCTTGTGGCACTGAACTTTTAAAGTAATTTACATAATGTATGTGGTTGAAAGGCAGAAAATGGAAGGAAAATGGTCCCAACACAAACATTTTAGGCATCATGGAAAGCAGATCTACAAGTCTCCTGCGCGTGCTCCTCAGCTTCAGAAACCGCCCTGCTCCCCCACTGTGCTTTCTTCTAACATTTCAATTTCTACACACTTCATGTCCACCCCAGTTCTGTTCCACAATATCTTTCAAAAGTTTTCCTTTCCTAATGTTCCTTTAAGGCAAATTCTAAAACTTTATATCCCTCTCAGTTCTTTGACTTTTTCTCTATCCCACAGCTGTTGCTAATGTTTACTTCCCTTGTGAAGATCTGAAGTCAGTTCCCTTTCTTTGCTTCAGCAAGCTTGCCCTATGCAGGAACCTTCCTTTTCTCACAGACCTAGAGTATTTCACTAATTATTTGGGGTATTATTGCTTTCACATCTACTGTTTTAAAAGTTATCAGCTGCCTAAAGACTTAGGAATTAAGTAGCAGAAGTTGTGTAATCCAGGTTTTGGAGAACTTGTGCAAGATTATGAAAGGTGAGCAAATGAAAGATTCATACTCTGATTAATCAGACCCTTCTGACACTAACAGTGTTGGGCTTTTTTAAATTTGAATTTACTGAAAATTAATACACTCTAAGAAATGTGTGTTCTTCAGGGCAAGATCTTGTAGTCTTCTTTTAAGAAGGGCTAAGCATTGTGCACTTGATGCTGGAAAAAGCTACTTTCTGTCTTTGTTTAAAACACCAAGGGGAACTGACATACTGGATCACATTGTGTCCCTAACCCTAGACCAGATATTCCTGAAAAAAGTTGAAGAACCCCCCAGTAGATGGCATGACATATTACCCAAAGTCTGTAAGGTCCCACCCTAACACTTAATAATTTAAATGATAAAGTCCTGGTTTAAATTTTAAACTTTAAATTTTCAAAAACTCTTCTACATGTTTATGATTGTTAATAACAAGAACCCTCGATATTAATGTTGTTCATACGTGAACATTTCCTTTGTGCCTCACACTGACTCCTTGATCCCAGCTCCTCCTGTTGCATTGCATTTCGCCATGCTGTGGCAGAGCTGTAACAGTACAGGACAGCATTTCCTCTCCAGGCAGAAAATAACCATCAGAAATTTTCCAATCAAGCATGTGTTTGTCACCAGATATCAATTTTGTCCAGGGTTCCAGATTTATGATGAAAGACAAAAAGGACTACATTAAAATTTATAAATAGCATTCTGCCTGTCCTAGTTCAAGCCACTGGGGAAGAAGAAGAAAGCAATGGTGTAAAAACGACATGCCAGAGCATAGAGTTCCTCAAGAGTCGGGTTTCTGCCAGGTTTTCAAAGGCTTTAGCTGCTGCAAGTTCGTATCGGGAGTTACAATAAACAGAGCGGACTGGCTCCTTCACTGATACAACCTGGCGTGTCCCCAACAGAGAAAATGAAGTAGTAGAGCTGAGAGCAGCTGGAGCTCTGTTCTCACTGCGGGACACCACCTTTCCTCTTCCACCTCTTCTCTCAAGGCCTGTTGCACCTTTTGTTGCTTTCACCATAGCAGTGGTCACAGTAGTGGAGCTCCCTAATTCATCATTTCAAGGAAAGGCTCCCACCAGCTGGACTGGCTCCCTTCAGGCACTTTTTCTCTCTCCCGTCTGGGCTTAATGGCAGCCTCCAGATGCCTCCTGGCTGCTGCTGCTGCAGCAAAGCCCAATTATCCGGGAGGACTTTTGCGCTCTCCAGCCTGTCCAGCAGTGCCTCCTCACTTCATAGAAGTCAGCCATGATACTAGTCCAGCTGCACTAACCATTTTCCTTAGGAAAACACAGCTTTCTGCTCTTCAGGGCATGTGTGGTGGTTGCTGGCTGCGGCTTTCCCTCTACGGCTCCAAGCTCCTTAATGAATCACTGCTTTTTGGCACCAGAGCAAAATAAACACATCATTTTGGATGCCTTTGCCAAATGTATGTACACTTAGAGCAGGTTTTGAATGATAGAAAGTGAAAGGTTTAATGAAATGTGCAGGCTGTGTAGCTAAAAGTTGCAAAAAAGCCAGAAAATGTGAATCTGAAGGTCACAACAGTACTGTCAGCCCAATAGTCATTCACATCTTGTATATTTTCTAGAACACATGGAGGGGAATTACCGCTAGTGTATCATCAGCTACAGCTCACACCAGGAAAAGCCAGTAATAGAAAGCAGCATAGGGGTGCAGGATCGCTCATCAGCATGAGGATTAGATGCCTACCTCCTTCTCTCTTCTTCTGTTTATTAACAGATACAGCATAACTACACATAGCACAGCAGATTTTTACAGTGATGCTTCCTAGCCTATGTGAAGGGGAAAAAAAAAAAAAAAAAAAAAAAAAAGACATCAACAAAATATTTGGCAGGCATGCTGAATGAAGTTTCCCAGTTGCTTGAGCCAGTTGTGTGTACATACCCTGTCATGCACTTTGGCCTTTTCAAAGTGCCTGAGCCTGTCCATGGCTTCAACACATCCATTTGCTCTTGCTGACTTTAGTGAGAATTGAGAAAAAGTTTCAAAAGTGTTTGACACAACTGTTCATCTAGTTCCTCTCCATTCAGTCAGATTTTAGAATGAATTTAAATGTATTGTTGGACTATAGCTCTGAAGAGCAGAAGAACACAGGGGACTGACTCTTTACTCTTTAAATGGGTAGTTGTAAAGACGCTACCTTAAACAATATCCTGAACACCAGCAAAGTTTTAAACCTGGACCCGTGCCTAATTAACTGCCAAAAATCAGAATAACCTCTGCCTTTGGCAAATCAAAGTCATTCCCTATGAAGCTGGTTTACTATAGAAATCTCTAGACCAAAATACAAGTTTCAGCCTTCAGTTTCATTTCCCCCTGTGTTTCTAGTACTATGAAAATGTGGACTTTTTTTTTTTTTACCCTACTGGGAAAATGCATTTTTTCCACTCTCCCATGACTCAAAACATCTGAAAGATTCTTCCTCCAAGCTTAAGAAAAAGAGGGGGGAAAAACTTCACCTTTTGGCAAAGATACAGAATGGAAATTTTTGACTCAAAAGAGGTTTTTCAAAATAAAATAAAATATAAGAAGCATGTGAAAACAAGGCGTTATAATGGAAACTACTTTCATAGCCAGCTCTAAAGTAAGCACTGCTGTTCCAGAGACACATGGTACTGATGCAAACATTGGTTTGAGGCCAAAACCCCTAGCATGCTAGTGGAATCCGGAAGCACTACAATATTAAATACACCTCAAAATATAATGTCAGACATCTCCCTGCGTCTGTTCCACTTACTCTGCACAGCACGACACTATACACTTAATTCATCAGTGTCTTCAGAATAAGAGAATAAGGGGCCAGTGGCGGATGTGCTCTCCTTTCCTTGGGCTAGGTTCTTTCCTGCACCACGCTCCCCAAATGGTCTTCTGCAAGACCAGGCTTATTATTCCCAGTTTGCAAATGTTGAGCCAATATCCACTTTCCATCTGCAGCACTTATGCAGCATCTATTATTACAGCATGAGCACCCCTCACTGGTCCTAGGGAAGTGTTATTATCCCCAAGGTAGGATTTCTACATTTCATCTGGAGCGATGGGGGGAGGGAGGGCGCTACAAAATGCACGAGGGCATCCTCCTCAGCTGTGCTCCTCCTTGGCAGACTCCTCCTGCTATCTTCGATCTGCTTCTTCCAGCTGCTCCAAAGCAGTTGGCCTAGTCATGAGCAGTTTTCTATCATGGAAAAACCCCTTTTTGCACCTACCATGATTACAGCTATGGTGCTTGGCCTGCATCTTTGCCGATTCATTAGAAAAGCCCACAACTAGTTAAAAGTGCCCTAATCAAAGGTGTAAAATCAATCTTCTGCTTTTGTGCAGCCTGGCTTTTCTGCAGATTTGTGGCTTTTGCTCACAGTTCTTGCCTCACAATAAAATGCAAACACCAACTGAAAGTTTGCCCAGGAGTGGGGCTGGTGGAGCATCCCCCTGTGCCACCTGAATTCTCCTGAGGTTTAACCGGGGAGCGACGTCCCCTTCCTGCCAGCTCTGTTGGGGTCTTGTCTGTCTGCAGGCACACACCAGCACTAGCAGAGGACTGACTCAGGCTGCTTCTCCTCTGCCAGGTCCGCTGCCAGCTCCCCACAGGGCTCAAGAGCTGCGGTTAGAGGCCACTGAACTAGAGCATTGTTGTACAAGCCCGCTTCCCTCAGGAAGGCAGACCAAAATCTCCAGTTTGGTGCCTCCAAGCACGTGTGTGAGGCTGTACCTACCTGCTGGCCCCGAGATGGACCTGGGCTCAGCCAGGACCAATTTCATGCTTATATGTACGCCAACCACCTGCCTCCCTACCCAGCAGTTCTTTGGGGGTTTTGTTTTGAGCCTTCAGAATCAGCCGCTGGCTTTCGTTCTCCAAACTGGATGTAGTTTTCTTCGTAATAGATTTTACATACCATTCTTTTCTAAAGCCACCCATCCTTGTTTAACTTCCACATGACCGAGTGCATTGCTGTGGGTGGGGAGGGTTATAAAGGGTCAGGTTTTGCACCCTTACCAACATGCTGTAGGGGAATTCTGATCTAGTAACCTGCTAACATCTCCCTGGAGAAGGCTGCTTTTAATGAGGCAGAAAGCCTGGCGAGCTTTGCCTTAGGCTCCTCCCATACACATGGCATTTGGTCTCTACATGGCGATTGTTTAAATCAAGTGTCAATCTTTGGGTCTCATTTTGCTTTTTAAGTTCTCATGCGTCATTCATTTGCTTCCTGGTGGCAAGGGGAACCAGTGTGCTCTAACCACGCTAGTCCTGGGGGGGGAGGGGGGGTGTGTGCTGATCCAGATCGCGTTTAGATCAGGTTCATTCAGTTGAAAAAACCACGCATAAGGAAACTAAAACAGTTACATGAACTAAAGCAGGAATGCCATATGGTTCTTGTGAAAAGTGCTTTCACCAAGACTAAACATCACTTTTTTTTTTTTTTTCTAACTACCTGCTTAATACAGCAGATCATTAATGCAGCACATTTATTTAGTTAAAGTGAACAAATTTCATTAAATTAAAATTCAGCAGCATTAAAGCCAGATGGGCTGCAGGGGGGGAAAAAAAAGCAGATACTTTTAAAGCTAATGTAAATGTAAGGTTACTGTTTTCAGCTACAATCCAATTAAATTGGGCTGACAGAAGCTTTCACAGAAATGCCCAGGAAGATAACTTTTCCGTGAGGAAAATCCATTTAAAAGAAATAGTACTTCAGATATTTTTATGGTTCTGTGGCTCACTGAATTACATTCCTCTATAGAAGCCACAAAGCTGATGTGGGAGAGCTAATAATAAGACATTTACTGGTATGTTAGTTACTGGGAGAAAAAGGACTTAGTTTTACAGTGCTTATTGTAAGCATTTGAGTGTAGAAAAATTAACCCAAGATGACCCATTGCCAAAGGAAGAAAATACACATTGCCAAAAACATGACTTGCCCAGGGAGCCCTCATGGCCTGCTCCGCAGTCCCCAGCATCACTGGGAGCCAGGCTGCAATGCCAAGCACCCTCTAAAACCCTGGGTCGGTGCAAGGCACAGCCCTGTGCCATGCAGGGGTGCCTTCATGTACTCTGGAAATAGCATCCACTGGGCTCTCTGGCTGCAAGGCAGATACCTTTGGTTGTGGGGTACGATCCACAAAAATCCAGCTTGGCATTATGCTTGGTATTTTCTGTAAAGTCACTTAGAGAACCGTGCTATCTGGTGTAGAACTTTCCTATCACTGGGGTATGCAAACACTAGCTGCCTTATTTGATAGGTCTTAATGGTGTTAAGAAGAGGAAAAAAAAAAAGATACCTTGCATAAGACACCCACACCCACTCCATTTCTTTTTAAACTGTTACCTTTTCCAGAAAAGCTGAGACAGTTCCTTGCATGTTAGCTGTGTACCACAGTAAATAGTTGTTTTCTCCCAAAACAGTAAGCAAAAGTCTTTATATATTCTCGCCTACACACGTGATGTACCAGGAGGGGGGGTGGTCCTAAGCATCCTCAAGCACAGATCCCACTCAAACTCCTAAAATACAACCACAAATTGTCAGAGTCTTCATTTTCCCATGAACTGCACAGTAAATATGAACTGCAACCTTGCTTCACACATGGTGATAAAACCCAGTGCATGTAAATTTATGAACGTAGCTGGCAGTCATTAAGTATATTATGTGACGGTCAGGTAGATGGTCCCTTCTTTGTTTGTTCCTTGTATTTAATGATCCATTGCTGGAGACCTGCTGGAAACTTTCAGAATGTTTTACAATGTATTTATGTCTGAAGTGTGTCCTGTGCTTTCCATCCCTATTATCCTGACATGCTGAATGTAAATCAGAGTGCAATATGCAGAATTAGCATTTGAGGAAAGCACAGAGCAGCTTTTTTCCTTTTTTTTTTTCTTTTTCTTTTTTTTTCAATGTATACAGAGAAAAGACTTTCTAAAGTAGCCCCTAAGAGAGATCACCTTTTGGTTGAGGGATGAAACAGGGCCACCTTCATTTTGTGCAGCTGAATTCCACAGAAGCCAAATGTCTCAGCATGGGATATTACACCTGGATCCAGGCAGACTTCCATTCAATTCAAGACAAAGTGTGGTTAAAATCACATTATGTTGTCAGGGGTCAAATCCCTGCAGCTCAAACTAATCAAAGTTAATTTTTTCAAAGGTACAGAAGTTTTACCCTTGCTCAGCACTCTACTAACTCCTGGCCTCACAAGGCAGGTCATGTCTATGGACAAGGGCTGGATTAGTTTAAGTAAAATCATTTATAAAGTGAATGTATTTAGACTCATGCATATCTGTGTATAGATACGCTAAACTGATGCAAGTCAACTGGAATGTTGACCCTGGTAAAAAGGTAAAAAATTTTTGTGTGGCCAGCACCACTGAAAACTTTCTTGGTGTACAGATATTTGTGTTAAAACATCCTATTAATCCTACGAAATTTTTAGGAATCTGAATAAGAGTTCCAGCAGAGAAACCTTGTGCAGTTCAAATCCGTGGACTGGAAGAGGTACAGAAAGGAAGATATATCAAAGAAATCTATTTACTAGTCTAATAGAAAGAAAATTAAATATCTGAATTTTAAGGTATTCTGTTATTAAACTAGTAGGTGAAAAATTATGGTGCAGGCAGCCTATACAAATCTGGCATTTTCTTACATGATAAATATTAGGTGATGTTCTAAATTTTCCCCATCAAGTTGACTAAGCTAATATAAGGTAACTGTATCCACAATTCATGCAAGGCATTTTTTGTTTGTACAAGTTGTCCAGTAACATTGGGTAACTAATGGACCATAACACCTTATTAAGAAAAATCCATACCCTTTCTGAAGTTTTTAGGCTTGTCTGTCTGTTAATTTTTACATTGAATGCAATTTGTCTGACTGGAAGGGCCTTTCTGACTGCAAACCCTTCCAAGTGCCATGACATTATGTACCTCCCAGGTTAATGCTCACTAAAAGCTGAGCCAGTCTAAAGGACAAAAGAAAACCCAGAATATGAGGAGCACGACCTTCTCCACAGACAGAACATTTACGTGCATATGTCATTAGTCTACTGCTAATAGCTTGGTACTGAACTGCCAAAATCAGACATCACTCAGCTCCTCTTTGGTGCTGTTCCACTGAAGTCACTAAAACATATTTCACTGACAATCAGTTTTATACCTAATATATTACAAACTCGCCATTGCAGTAAATAACCATAATATTTTGGCATGTGTGCAGTGATGTGGCCACGTAGAGCTCCAGGTCTCCCCATTTTCCCTGGCAAGGTACTTAATCAGCGTTTGTATTGGCTCACACACCACACGAGACCTCGACTCTGTATTTTTCACATACATGAAAAATCTTATCCCCATTACAATTGCAATCAAGCCTTTATGAAAGCTCTATTACCAACATCAGACTATGCCCATTTAGAGAAGAAATTTACGGATATAATTGCCAAATCATAAAATAGCTGAAGAGAAAGCAAGAATCATATGTCCTCGGGTATGAAATCCATTTCTTCGTGGAAGTTTCCAAAGTCTGAGGGTTACAGCAAAATTCCATGTGCTCGGTCTTATCCTATTCACTTTCTTGTGCATTTTTGACCAGCCCTTAAAAAGCTGGCACATTTTATTACATTAGAATTCAGTCTAAGAAACCTGAACACATGTTCATGCTTCACCGCTCACTGGTTATTAAGATAATCTGCAGGAAATATCACAATAGGGCATTGTTTGTGAATGTGAGCAAAAGGTTACAACAACAGCCTGCACCCAGACCTGACTTCTTGACTTCCATTCCCTTTGCATGTTGCGTGGGGTAGCTATGTCCATTATGGTCAAAGTATTTTCTGCCATTTGTTGCAGCCCAGAAGAGAGCAAGTTACAGGAGGAGCACCTTTGTCCGGAAAACACCGAGTAGCTGGAACAGTGTGCTCGATGGGAGGTGACCAGCTATGGTGTAAAGCAGATCTCACAACATTTGAGTACCTCACAGTACCCAGCAAACAGATCTGCTACAGGCATAACCTCGGGGGTAACAGGATAGTTGTGTGAGAAATTATTCCCTTCTACAGATGTGCGGTTGGATCCACAAACACTCAGTTCCATAGTCCTCAACCCCCTCCTTCACTGCTGCCTAACCACACAGGCACCAGAATTACCCACACATTGAAGCTCTCATCCTTGGTAACTAAACATCCGCTATGGGGTACCACCACAGGGGTCTGCACCGTAGCAATGCTGTGTTAGCACTTACACCGGTGGGTAAATGGTGTCCAGTCCCTTTTAAAGAGTCCTGGAGAGCAGCCTGAAGACTGCTTTCTGGGGAGTCTGTGTGTTGTCAAGTGATAGCAGGCTGTCAAAGGAATGCATGTTTAGGTGGAAAAAAGCTTATCCTCTCTCCTCAGGATCTCCACTCCCAAGGATGAGCCTAGGTAACACAGTGCTGGGTAGTGACATACCCTGTCATTTGTGTTACAGGGGCTCTCTTTCCAGACCAAATCCCACACAAGACTGGCATTGAGATGGAGGGGACCCTTTCTGTCCATTCACACAGTAGCTTGGGCAGGATGCAGAACAGTTTGGGGGGTCTTGACTCAATCCTCTTTTCTGCCTGAAGGGATTAATTCCTGCTTCTCTGACCTTCCAATGGCCAAACCAACCAGATCTGTTTGCTGGTAGAGTACCAATATTTGGGGAGTTTTGCCCTGCCAGCTGGGACTGGAGGAAACACTGATGATGCTTTTGCATAGAGAATAAAACAATGTCGGCACCTCTCTATAACGTGGTGGCATGGGGCTGAGCTCTTGTTTCTAGTCCTCTTTCGGGGGAAAAAAAAAAAAAAAAGTGCTTGAGCATTTTGAGTAGGTAGTGAGTAGGACAGGTGAGTGCCCTAATCAGTATGCTGCATTATCCTACACATAGTCTATTTAAGGCCTAATGAACTGCTTGTTATTTTAGGCACCCTAAAGTTTGCAGACCCTGGCTGCATGCTCTGACGACAGCATTAACCCTCACCACAACCTGTCCTGCCGCCTCCAGCTCTTTTGTCCCAAGCGGCCTCTCCTGGCAGGGGGTACCCTGTGGTGTTGAATTCTTAGGTGCCACCCAAAGAAAGACATCATAAACTGAAGAAGGAAGGGACTTAAAGTTTCCTTTTGATGTTTTTTTGAAAAATAAAATTTAAGAAAACTCTCTCTCACTGGAGCGCAGAGGAGAAAACCACACTGCCTGCATAAAGCAATGGTAATAAGACTGGAAAGTGTTGGCTTGCAGTATGAAGAGCAGCGCCAGCAATTTGCCTCCAAAACAGCCAGATTCAGCCAGTGAACCCTTCCTACTAGGCAAAACACCAAAGCATTTTTTAACCATGGTCTTCACTGCAGCCCTGTATGAGTTCCAGCTACATTGTCAGGCTGACAGCAACACAGGAATGAGGATGGTGTCTCATTTCAGAGATGCTGGAATAATGCCAAAATCTGCCCTTCACTGGTACAAGTGGAGATAAATGACTTATTTGGTTCTGGCTTACCCCCACCAGCCCCACTCACTAGTACTTACCACATAAAAGAAACATGAGTTAAGGCATTGTACGGGAACCATGGCTGGTGCTGACTCTGGGACAATGAGAAAGAGCTGAGCATCTTTCATTGAACTACATGTGCACTGAAAAACAGTATAATGGTCATTACTTCAACAAGCTTTTCTCCTGCTGAGGAGACAGGGTAGCCAAGGCTTGCTTGTGTCAGTGTTGCCATACCGTAGTGTCCAACAGGCAGCAATTAAGGCAGATGCAGCTAGCTCCAGTGGAAACAGAGCCTTTAACAAAGCTGGAAGGAGGAATTCTGAGTGTTGATTAGGAAGCATCCTGCTGGAGGCTAACACCTGGGACCCCTCATTTCCAGCCTTTTTTGCAGTTTGGCTGCTTTAAGTTGTGCAATATAGTTTTTCCCTGGTGCTAGTCATTAATTACCTTCCTTTTTCTAATCTGAAATATATTCAGAATCACCCATTACCAATATTTTAATGTAAAAAATATATATATACACGCATGTAATATATACACATATTACAGTTCTCAACAATGTACTTCTACGGATAAATCTTCATGATATTTAGTCATAAGTGGGAATTAAGGGGTCCAAACTAGTATTTTCCAGTAAGAAGCACTAAGACAGTTTTCTTTGTAGGATTATTATAGTTAGAAAGATGCAAAGGGATTTTAGGGTGAGGTGCAAAGGTGGTTCAGAATGTTAAGAAATTTGCCTTCCTCAGTCATTCACAGTGACTCAGATTGCTTAGTTACAAGGCTTTCCTGAATCCTCTCCAGATTTCTGTGTATCAAGGAAGACATGGGACACCAAAGATTACCTAATATCCCAGGAGCAGTCACTCTAGTGCTCAAGCCAGAGTAAGACAACATCTTTCAATGTTGCAAATACATTTAAAGAGTGCATTAGCTCTCTGGGACAGAGTTCATCAGCTGAACATGTGCTTCCAGCATAATGCTATTATTATGCAACTATCTTTCAAAATCACTGCTTCTCAACACTGAGCCTCCCAATCTGTAACTATGACCTAATTAATTTCCCCCCTGACTATATGGCCTTTCATTTGTCCATACTGAACACATTGGTTTCTCGCCTAAAAATATTTTTATATTTTCTTGCTAGTCAGTGCTAGTAGCACCATACAGCCTGGAGCAAAGAACCAATTCTTGCTGGATACCTCCTGAATCACACCTGATGGGAGGCACTGACTCCCAAAATACACTTATATTTTGAAGCCTGGCATTTAGGCATGGAATAACCCATTTGATACAAAATCAATACGTTATGTATCATTCTAGATTCTACACAGCAGAACCAAGCCAAACATCTTCTAATGCAGCAAGATAAATGTATGAAATAATTCCCTCAAACCCGTTTTTCCTCCAACACATGTTAATTGGAATTATTTGTATTCAATCTCTCCATATTTTCTGGCTCAGTCCCTCCATCATCTGTTCCACATTTTTGCCTGCAACTGATGTCAGATTCACCAGCTAATGATTACCAGTCTACCTCATTTACTCCCTTTAAAAATTGTTACAACACAGATTAATAATAATTTCTTTAAAAGCATGCAGTTCTTTCACAAGGGAGACCAAGGGGGTACATTGTGTGCCCTACCTGGTTACCCTCAGAAGAGGGATGATTCTGAGCCCAGGTAACTCATTGCCTTCCCAGCCCACAAACTGAAGGCCAGAAAGCTCTGCCAGCTCCATCTCTGGGCTACAAAACAAATGGCAGCTCTGTGCCTTTGTGTGGCCGACTGTCTGCAGCTCTTCCATAGTGCTCTCCTGGCCACTACTGTGTACTAACACATCTTGCAACAGGCTGGGACCTCCCTGCCTCCCTACCCTACTTGCATCCCTCCTACACGTGTAGGAAAGGTCCACTTAGCCCAGCACTCCAGCTCCAAGACTGTCCCCAAGCACTGCAGACTTTCCACAGGCTCTGTGCTATTGCTGAATATCACCCACGCAGGTCAGTCCTCCGCATGCCGAAGAGTGCGTTGTTTTGCTTGGGAAACATTTTTGCTCCCATGTGTTTGCAATGCTTCCTGAGCCACATAAAGAACATGATGAGGCCATCCGTAAATATTATGAGAAGACAGCTTGTTTTATAAATGAACACGTAACGGAATTTGATTTAATGTTCACTGACACGGGAGTTAAAAATTGGGACCAAAGTGGAAGTATTGGTGTGCTTTTTAAGGATGGTAAAAAAAATTGGGACCAAAGTGGAAGTATTGGTATGCTTTTTAAGGATGGTAAAAATCTTGGACTAGTTATCTTTGACACAGCAAAATCTGAAATAACTTAGGGACCACTTCTTGGCTGTGCAAAGTCCTTTTATACCAATTGTTAAGAACCTCCAATTTCCAACATTTGGGTCTAGCCAGTGTGACCAGGGAGCTGGCAAGGAGGGAAAGCATGAGGCGCATGAAAACTTTCTTTGCTTTTTCTCTTAGCCGAGAAGAAGCCCTGTTTGATACAGGCAAGTGTTCTCTTCCTATTTTGTTTCTGTGTTTCTAGGAACCAAACTGCTGTTAGATTTCACCCATTCCCCCTTCCAAATAGTATAAGACAGTCAATGGTGGAAACAGTCTGAACCAACAATGCATGTGCTGTCTTACCAGTACTAAAACTGAACTCAGAAGACTCAGGCAAACACTGGATTTGAGCACAGCAACCTACTTTCATAGCATCAGTTGCAGAACTGGAGCTCTGGTGCATTGTGCATAGCACAACCACTGGAAGTACAGAAAATAAGTACCCCAAATTCCTCTGCAAAGCCACAGGAAAGCTTTACGGTTTCCAGGCTACTAATATTTTCAAAATACTTGTTTCCCTTTTTCATTTTGCCCATAATACAGTGTGACTGTGAAAATAGGCAGAAGTGGGGGGGGAGAAACTCCAGTGATGCAGGTTCACACTGAGCATGCAGTCCAGCATGGGAATGTGAAAGTGAAGGGGACCACAGGAGTTATCAGGCCCAATCCAACACAGTAGCAGGCAGTAGACGGTTTGCTGCAGGAAGCACCACTTTCGCATCCTAGGGATGCTTAGGTGCTTCCTGATAAGCTGTAAAAAGGCAAAGGTGCAAACGACAAGGGTGGTGTGTCAGAAGCGGAGAAAAGGAGAGCCTGAGGTCACATAGCTCTATCTGCAATGTGCTGAGAAGTTTATTTGTGTTGCTTTTTCAGGCAAGCACAAAGCTGTCTTTCACAACCCTGGCAACCCTCTTTTCCATTAGTAGTCTGATCTACTACTTGAGGTAGTGCTTATTGGTCAGGGGAAAAAGCTTAAAGGCAGAGCAGAGGAAAAGGAGATCAGAGACAAGAGGTAGCATTGCCACAAAAGTGTGGTTAAATGCTGATCATGGGAACGATGCGAACTTCTGCTTTCACCTTGTTCACCCAGAGGGTCGTCCTCTGAAATGGCTGTGCAACCTATCTGCACCCAGAAGAGGTGCACAAGCACTTGGGAGCCATCTGCTCTACAAGATGAAAAAGTTGAATTTGCCTTCAAGTTTTCAAATTTAGATTAAAAAAAACCCAAAAGAAATCTGGCTGTGGTTGCAAGCAGCTATGAGGGAGCTTATCTCAGGGCAATCTTTACCTCAGTCAAGCCTTTCATGTCCCTGAATTAGCAAGCCATTGCATCAGGTAGACAACAGGTAACAGCATGTTTCTCTGTTGCAACGGGACTGCAGGGAGAAGCAGGCTTCACTGATGCACACACAGCATTACTAACCCAGTGGGAAAACACTACTGTCCAAAAAGTGCTCTTAAACAGTAGCTGCACAAACTGCCCCCTCGCTCAAGCGGCAGATCATTAGCTTCTTCACCTGCGGTGCTGAAGACCAAGGCAGGCTACTGCCTGAGAGAGGAAGGGAACCCCACCAGTGTCCTCCTTATTCCTCCCTGGGAGAAGGGAACATTTTTGGGTGGGAAGATGGAAATACCACTGGCTATTCTTCCTCCTTCAGCATTTCAAGACAAAACTCTAAACATTGCTGAGCAGCACATCTATTTTGCCAATATTATACCTTCCTACTCTACTTTGCAGATAAGTTTCCTGAACTTTTCCTGAACTATTAAAGAATATACACAACTCTTACGGAACTTGAGAATTTGCAATGGTGACAGAAGCTTGTGTGAAAATGAAGAGCTATGTGTACAGCTATTCCATCTCCTCTAGTATTTGTGTTGAAGAACCAACACCCAGAGCTAAAACAATGAACATTAATAGATGGTGCATTATTTTGAACTGGAGGACAATAACATAATATAATTTAATGATCATCACCTTCAGACGTTGCTGATGTTGCAAAGGAAATCGTTCACCTTAAGGGACCTCAAAATCTTGCTTAAGACTTCATCACAGTTAATTTGGCCCCAGAACTTCCCACATGTAGGTAAGAAAGTATTTTCCCCACTGTCGAAACTATCTAACCTCAGAAATTGCCAAGATGCCCTCGCACAGCACTGTGCAAACTTCTGCTTCTAAAAAAAGACAGGTAATTCATCAGCATGGATGGCACCTCCAAAACCATGGGCAGGGTTGGGCTCTGAGGCCTGTTTGCATCAATTAATATCACAGTGTTCAAAGATCCTCCATCTAAAACTAGAAAAGCTGTGTCCACAGCTGGATGCCATGCAGATGTAAGACACTGCATCACACCTAACCTGAGCTGGTTAACCAGTCTGGATGCAGCCAGCAGTACTGATGTGACTACGCTGTTTACTGGTTCAGATTAACATCTGCCAGGTGAAAGGCACCGCACCATATAAACATTCTCAGAGCTAGCTCCAGGACCTCTGCCATGGCGCTGGTTACACAGAGTGGACATGGCCTTTGTGGAGGGCCGAAGGAGAAAAACAAAAAGAATCCATCACTGAGTTTTGTAAGAAAAGTGGGAAGGTGGACACTACCATTGCTCCCCATTCCCATTTTTAACCCCAAAGCCATCCTTGCTCCTGAATTCCATGATGCTTTATGCCTCTTGAAGCCACACATGCCAGAGTAAACAGCCACTTTGGCCTCTTGTGGGTACCACTCAAAGCCTTAAGCTGTTGCGTATGAAACGCATGTTTATGCCTTACAGAAGCTGTATAATATATTATGATCACTGTGCTAAGCGATACAAACTAGGGAATTTAAAAGTTACATTTGGCAACCTGCCCTTACTGTGCTCTAATTATTTCTTAATATCCCAATTTAAGGGCAGCATATTGGCCCCAATTTTAAGTTGTCTGGCATTTATAAGTTTGTGTCACAGAATTAATGTTAAACAGTTTTCAGATTCTTTATTGAAAACTGCTGATTGCGTATTGCTTGACAAAGCAGAATGTCTCCATTAAACTAATGATTTATTGTAAATATGGTAGTATTAAGGCTGACTATTCTGGGTATTTAAAATGCATGGAAAAAATCCATTGAAAAAAGCGTTATGTGAGCTGTCATAATTTGTCAGTTTAATATCTTTGCCATTTGCATTTCTTTGTAAAATGTCAAGAGCAATTAAACCTTATCCCACCACTAGAAGTTGCCAAATTTCACATGAAATTAAAATAGAGTAAAGCATTATGTTAGTTATTTCAATAATACTAAACAACAAAAACAGAAAAGAGAAGAAAAAGGAGACATATAACAACTGCAGCTACAAACAAAGCAGATAAAATATAAAGGCTCCTTCTGCGATACCTGCACACACATGAACTCCACAGGCTTCCTACATTAACAAACCATTTCCTTTGACAGTAAGGCCATAGCAAAGTGTTGCTGGACTATGGTCTAAAAGTCAATAAGCAGCTCCCAGCAACATGCATCTTCTGCTGGTTCGAGATCACTGTATTTTCAATTCATCTCCCCACATGGTTTCCATGCAAGCCTCCATAAACAAAATACCCCTCGCTTTTTGGACCAACACAAGTCCCAGCAAGAGAGACAGAAGGGACTTGTGAGTCAGCAGGAGCTGGAGCTAGGACGAATTGATCACAACTTTTTTTCCTGTGGAAATACCAGCTGCTGTCATATTTGTGTTTGAATTACATTGTGCAGGACTCCTCCTAGCAATGGTCAAGCCATGGATGAAAAGATTGTTTCTGGGATTGTCTCCCACTGTGTCTGCCTCTCTATAAAGACATAGGGTTGTCTTTATCATTATGAAATATCCTGTTGCTATTCAGAAATACATTTATAGGAATTCTAGCATACAAATTGTGAAATAAGTAAATCACAGTAATTTTTAATAGTTACATTACAGGAACAGTGGAGCTAAACAAACCAAGATTACACAAATATTTGGCCCTGGCCAGTTTAGCTTCTCCTGGGCCTTTTGCTTTATTTGAAAATTGGATGTTGTCAGGGTCCTAATTCCGCACTCAAGTGCATTATTTGAGCCGTATGTTCCCAGCAACTTAATATCCCATTCCTGACAAGTCTGGGTCAGTTTTGTCTCTTCTAGGAGGAAAGCAGCCAACCATAAACATCATCCCTATTTCTGTTCCTTGCAAGAAGTCCTACCACTGGTACCGCTGCCCCCATGAGGTGCTGGGACAGGATGCTTTTGTACTGGTATCACTACAAACCACATTAGCTGCTATCTCCCAGTAGCTGCAGAAGAGGTGGCAGTTCTGTTCAAATGAATATGGCTACTTCTTTATTCTGGCATCTCCAGCAGCAAATGGGACATTCCTTCTAGTGCTGAGCTGTGCCCAGAGCCAAGCACACATGGCTCCTTGGGTATGGGATAACAAATCTGGGTGACCCATCTCCTCCGACACCCTGCCTCTCTCCACAGGCCACTGGTGGGACACTTGCTTTGGCTGTGGGCCCCCCATGCTCACCCAGGGGCAGCTGGGCCCCACCTGCCAGAAGGAGTGATTAGAGACCAACTCAGCTGCTTTATTCAGGATTTACTTCCATCTGCTGGGAGAAGGTTGCTAGATATTCTTAATAGTCCTAAGCTACTTATATTTTCCAATTGTACTTTAGGAAGAAGCCTCAAACATTTTATGTAAAAATATAAAAAATGGTTAAATAGTGAGACAGAGAAAAAAAAAAAAAAGCAAGGACTTTTTGGTAAAATTCCATCCAGTCTACTTTTAGAGCCTAAAGCAATACCCCTGCAAGTCACCCCATAATTAAGCATCAAATTTCCTAAAAGACTCACAGTAAGAGACAAGGAATCATGATTAAACAGTAGCAGACTAGATCCTTATTATCAGCCACCTGCTCTTTGGTCATACGATCTTGCTTTCCCCCTTGCAGCTCACTTCCAACTCCCACAATTTGGGGTGTTTGAAGCCCCTGGAGCGCAGGCTGTTTTTCTCAGATAAATTTGTGCTGGTGCCTCTCTTAATACAACCCTTCCTCCTCCAGACTGCTTCCTTGTGCTGTCAAAATGGGTTGGCTCCTGCAACTATGGTGTGGTCCTTGCTAGAAGTTATGGGGAAGCGATAGCTGTCAGATCTGGATTTCTACTTCTGTACACAACACTTGCTTCTTCACTATAGGTGGCAGTGATGATTCAGAGCACAGAACAGGGGGCTAAGGACAGTTTTCCAAAAAAACCCCACACAGCCAGCAGATGTAAACATAAGGCACAAACTCAGCACCTGATGGTCTGATGCTTGCTAGCTTTTATCAGAAAACAGAATCAGAACTTTAATTAGACAATAAAATCTGTGTTATACCATATCTCCAAACCAGCTGGAGCTCATGTTGCTTCTTTATACAAAGTACTGTAGCAACGGAAATAGTTGCTTAAAATGTCATCAGTGTGTGTCAATGTAGTGCAACCACAGCATTTCTAGCTAGAGAGACATTTGAAGTAGGGTGGGTGGGCCATCTCTACCTTAGAAGGTGCTCCATCATTTTAGTCCTACATGGTATTTGGTTACTTCTAGTGCAAGCTCCTACAGAGTTATTCTGAGCTATGTGTATACAGACTTGAAAAGAACATTGGAAGCAGCAGCATCCCAAGGAAGTTTAATCCTCACAGAAATATTTTCCAAAATCATGGCTTTATAAGCACACTGTTTGAGCTTCTGTGTAAAGGGGCATAAGCCATGAGTATTATTCTGAAATTACAACAAAAAGAAATTCAACTTTCTAGGAGACAGTGACCTGTGATACACTAGAGCATCTGCTTCAACTGAGGCCATGAGTGCAAATAGGAGTCAAATAAAGATACACAATGTAGTATAAAAGAGTTGATTATTGCTTTGTATTTTATTGCCCATGTGCAAACCATTCTGTGGTCTATAGAACATGGCATATGAACCCAATAAAATTCAACATGGCATTATTGGTAGCCGCACTTTGCAAGGGCACTGAGTAAACATGTACATAAGAGTGGGATGGAGAGAAAGGAGGTGCTGTTGTCCTTTCCAAAAGGATCTTCACACTGTTGGGGAGAACATGTGCTAAGTACCACCAAAGATCAAAACAGAAGCTGCCAGCAGGACACAACTGTTTTTGCTGCTGGAGTTTGGAGTTGTCATCATGTCTCAAGGGCAGACAAACCTGCAGTTACACTGTCATTGTCTCCATTGCAAGTGGTTTTGTTTCAATAGGTTTCCAAATCAATAGGGCCAATTCGGCCAAGCCAAGCCTTAGATGGCTAAAGCATTTCAGAGCCCTTTATGGGCAACAAGTCAACCTTACAACACACCGAGATTGTTATCTGCACATAGATCAGCTGGGCCACATTAGAAGTTTTTGAACACTGAGTTGATGAGAAAACCAGGATCATAACCTGAAGCCCACCTCCCAGCTTGCTCTTCTAGCTACCTGAATGCTTTTCTGCCTTATGTTTTAAAGAGATGCACCTGGTTTGCCTCAAATTCAGGTAAGAGACTATGAAGTATCTATAAGGTCAAATCCTTAACCAGCATTCAATCCCAGTAGTCTTATATTTAAAGGATGCTAAATAAGTCCTGCTGACTTACTGAAAGACAAAAATGACCTGTTACTTCAAAAGCAAGGGAATTACCATCAGCAAACAGCTTCCTGTGTCTCTTACCCTTCCTGTGACACATGGTAGCACACAGAAGATGACTAAATTGACACTTGCTATCCACCCTGTCCTACAGCATTTCAGGCCTCAAGTTAAATAGTCTTGCTTCCATGGAAAGCTCCAAGTTTCACTAGTGGTCCAATATGAAGTTTGATGTGCTACTAGATATTCCTCAGAGACAGGATATTCAGTACCCAAGACCTCCAGTGCCTTTAAAACAGATTATTTACTGGAAGGCCTAGCCTGCAGCCACAGCTGTAGAACCCACATAATTCAGGGTAACAATTAACCACAGCTAGCTCATTATTGCTAAAATAATATTCCAAGTGCAAAGAAGTCATATAAACCTCCATGAAACAAGGCCTCCCATTTTTGTTCACTATTAGTATGGTACACACGATGCAGCACCTCACTATGGTGCCATTCACCCTGATGAGATCCTTCCCCTCAGCTTTGGGCACCTCGCATTGGCACGGTCCTTGGGTATGAATGAGTGTGTCAGACTTGTCCACTTTAAGGTGAGATGCCTGTCTGGGCAGTACACAGCTGCCTGGAAGCTCTGGGAGGAGAGATGATGCTGATCTCAATCCTTCTTACACGAAATCCCCCCAAGGAAATCCCCCCAAAAAACATCGCTTGGGAGCTGTTTCCGCAGCTTCTCTTTTCCTGCTACTACAAGTTTCTTGCTACTTTTATATTCCCTTTTTATCCCCATGAGTTATTTCCAGCCCTTCCTTGGTTTTTTAAAACAAGTTTTATTACATCATTGCTGTTTCCAGGCTTGATGTGTCTAGCCCAAAGCAGACATGTACAGCAAAGCCGGAGCGCAGGACCTGCCGGTGGAGGGAGGCAGGGGGCTGCTGGCTGCCCTCCCCTGCCCATAGCAGCAGGCAGACTTGTGGCCAAATACCTGCAGCCAGCCCATCAAACAGCTGCTGCCAAAATAGGAAAAAAAAAAAACAACAAAAAAACCCAAAAAACAAACCTAGAACTGTCCTGATGTGCCACACACATGGATGAATATTTTATTGTTATTCCAGGAAAGGCTTTTAGAAGAACACACAAGACAACAATTATGAGGAGCTGTCTCAGTACACAGATTAAAGATATAAGCAATCTAACATATAAAGGAAAGGACTTTTTAAATGAAAATATTGTTTCTTAAAACCACAAAATAGCATGGACCAAACAGCTAAAAAGTGCACCTAGGTGACCTATTAGCAACAATGATCTTTAAAAGTGTTTTGGCCAGAAAATTATTTTAATGATGGCACAGAAGGTGAGTGATGAATTACAGAGATATTTCTGTTATGCAGAGCAGAAGATGGAGTTTTGCCCAACAATAATCCATGGTCTGACTTTGAAAGTCTCTTTGGCAGCATGATGAATTTAGTAACAAAGGCCTGGTTCACTGACACTGATAACCAAGTTGTTATTTGTAACACTCAGTGGCTGAAACTTGCAGCTGTGCTAATATTCTGCAGTTCTGTATTGCCAGAAACAGCATCTCTTTAGGAAGAATTCAGGCAGGTAGCCAGTTTAGCAAGTTTATCATTTCAATTGGTGAACTGCTTAAGAACAAATAAGTTAGGCAGTTAGTTTTAGGGTTGCAAATACACTACTCCTGCCTGTTTGATCTTGTAAATGCCCAGATTACATCGTGTAGCTTTTCAAAGGTATACTTGCATCCCTATAGAAGTCAGGGGGCAAAGGCCAGATCTACAGAGGTATTCAGCTGCACAGTCCCCATGTAGGCACCCGACTCCCTTTGGATGCAACTAGGGATCAAGAGCCCTAAAAATACCTCTGCAGACCTGGCTGGTTTTACGCAGCTCCCTGTAGGCTCTTTGGAAGCAGATGTATTCCCTACACCACTCAAAACATGGAAGCAGCTGGACTCTTGGAAGAGCTGCCTGGAGAAGGGCGCATGCCCATGCCACACAGGGGGCTGAAGCTCACTGGGGCTTTGGAGCAGCCAGACCCAGGCAGCAAGAAGCTCACTGGTGACCACAGTGGAAGCTGGAGCATGGCCTTACCCTCTGCTGTGACGTCCTCACTGAGGCTTAATTCCATGTGTTTTTGGGTGTTTGGGGTTTTTTCTTTTGTTTAGTTGGTGGTGTGTGTTTGGTTTTTTTTTTTTCCAGCTAGCTTTTAATTCTCTTCCCACAAGGATTATTTTAACTAATTTTAACTGTATATAGATTGTTTCTCGTAGAAATGCAAGTATCTGTCACTGTTTCTGCATGAAAAAAAAATAAATGCCTAGAGTTACAAGAAGCTTTGAGAGTAGTTGGTCAAGTTGTGCAGAGAGCATAGCCTTACTTATTTTAACTTGCAAATCTTGCAGATAGCAACCAAACTGGAATCTTCAGGGGAAATAAATAAATAAATAAAATATACACACACAGGAAAACCTGTTTCTATGGTTTTCAGATATTAGCTTCCTTCTTCACCCCCCCAAAACTGGCCTTTAAAAGAAAGGTGACTCATTGCAGAACAGATTCTTATAGCTGGATTAAAGCGATAGCTCTGTCAAGACTTCAGTAGTATTAGTTGTTGATGCTGGGGAGTGTAAAAACCTGGAGGAATTAGCAGCTCTGCCTGCCAGGGTATCTGTTGCCCACAGGCATTCTGTGCTGGAGAAGAGGAATCCTTCCCCTCGAACCAGAAAATTGTGCCTCGTCATGGAATATCAAACACAAGTCATTATCGTTTATTATGTTAAGGCTTCTTAAAAGCTAGCCAAAGCACCAAGTGCAAGGAGTATTCCTAATCTTACTTATTTCACAAAAATGAGCATTATACTAGGACCACATCAGTTTTTAAGTTCATAGGTACTGGCAATGTAATTTTCCATGATGCCAACATTTTAATTTCTGGAAAAACTTTTTTTTTTTGTCTTGGACTTCATAGAAATAAAAGCAGCAAGACCCTTTAATCTGTTTGTCACAGAAGTCAATAGCAATACACTTGAGATTAGATTGACCTGGAGAGCTCAGCAGACATAAGCAAGAGTTTTGCTATTATTAAAACAAAAAACCCCACCTACAAAAATAAGCCACATATACAGTATCATTGCTGAAATTTAGTGTTGAATAATTTTTTCCACACGCTGTAGAGGTGATCATCACTTTTAAGGTCAACATTAAACAAATCTGATTATTTGAGCAGGTTTCAAAGGGCACTGAATCTACTGCAGATTCTGTGTCCTAATATGTATTGCACTAGTATCAATAAATCAGTGAGACATTGACATGTTCAAGTTTTACATCAGTCAGAGCAACATGCAAAATATTAATCCCAGAAAGCTCTCTTTTTGCTCTGCTTAGTGATAAAAGGTAATGCAAAAGAGAAATGCAAATAATGCACTGATGCAATGTTGGTATTGCGTGTGCCTCCTTAGAAACCATGAAGTGCATTATTTAGCATGAAAATGCATGATCTAAAGTTGGAACATCAAAGAAAACAATAAAAAGTGCAAATATGGAGTATTTTATGTACTAAATATAAAAGAGAGCAAGGCATTATATGGAGAAAATAGAAACAGCTTAAAATAAGACATATGAGAGAGATGCATTATCTACTTTTCATTAGCTTTATTAGTTACCTATCCACACCTACTGCAATCTGTGGGAGAGATTTTCCACTGAAGTATATGCATTTTCCCTTCCTGCCACATTTCCTGCGTATAGCTTCCAAAATAATACTGAAAACCTTAAAAAGGCAGATCCTACATTACAGCTTATGTTCACATTTCCAGGAAACACAGACTTAAAACAGAAAAAACAGACTACTGAAGGGTTAACAACTTAAGTGTGTCACATTTTACACACAGAAATTTGCTTTAATAAAGGACAATGAAAAGGAAGAAGCCACAGAGGGTAAAGAAACACATCTCCTGCAGCAAGTGAGACAGGATACAAATGAACCCCATAGCTCCACTAAGGATTAAGATCTGTTTTATTTCACTTACCAGCATTATCCATTTTCCCCCCTCGGTATTCAAAAAAAGCTGAGTTCCCCAGAAAAGCAGCCGGTACAGTCTCGCTCTTGCTAATGAAGCTGACTGCCCTTCTCCTGGTTATTAGACCTTGCTGGCAGTCAGAGCATACTTCATGCACTGACTGCAGTAGACATCACCAGGAAATTTATATCTCCAAGGATGACAAACAGCCATTAGCTCCATTATAGGCTGATTAAGATTGTGTGAGCCTATCAAGTAGATACTTAAACTCCCCAGGGTTTTACCTCTTCAGGGAGAAAACAAAAGTACTCCAAGCCTATAATACTGAATATATGTTTCTGAAAAGTAAAAGTAACTCTATTGAGGATAGGCTTAATGGGTAGGAAGGCAAAACTTTAAATAAAAAAAGGGATATATTACAGAGGAAAGGGCTGTGATTTATCCATGACGCAACAGCAAAAGTTTTAAGGAGTAAAAAAGGGGGAGGAATCTATGGCTGAGAAAGTATTAGGTTAGATTACAATTTGCAGCCATTAGCTTTGGCTGTGCTTTAAATCCTACAAGTTCTGCACCTGATGGTCCCTATGTTTTGTGAGAAACACAGTAGATGTGCTTATCTGCAGATGCATGTCAATACATTAATTGCCTGGAGACATTCATTATTACACTGTTCATAGCTGAATGTAAGGAAAGGGTGAAATGTAACTACAGGGCTTTACTTCTTTTAAACTCAAAGTAAAAACACATGGGATGGAGGAAGGATTAGACTCAACAAAATCTGAATGACACATGCTGAGGTCAACAGGTATTACTTATAAATTTTCCATACCACCTGAGTTTCTGATGCACAGGCTTTCCCCCACAGAAGTAAACAAACAAACGAACAAAGCCAGTATAGGCTCTTAAACATTTCCCTTCCCTATGCTTCTACAATTTCCTCTTTATAAATGAAAAAATACTTTATTTTCAGATAAAAAAAATCTCCCCTGGCAGCTTAACATAAACAGAAGCAGCGCATGGAGGGTACCAGGAAATTTGAGTTCTGTCCCCCATTTTGGCACTGATTTGCTGTGTAACCCTAAACAAGCATTTTGTGCCACAGTGCTTGCCCGGTGGTGAAAGGGAGACCATTACACACACTGCCTTTGGTGAAAGAGAATGTCACAAAGTACTGACACTACACAAATCCCATGCAGTATCTTCTCAATATTTTTTCCCTTCTTTTAAATAATTCACTCAGCTGCTCCAATTCTCTTTATTGCAATGGAAAAGAAATACAGATTTTTGTGTCTGTATTATACTGACACAAATCCCCCTCAGCCTTACAGCATCGCATGAGCAACAAAATACATTTTCTATTTATCACCCCTTCACTGCCCCTTTGATCTTGTTTGTCCTGCTTAAATGTTAAATAAAAAGACAGTTGCAGCACTGGCTTATTTACAGTGATTAAGAAGTGGAGAGAATCAATGGCTGAGAGCTAAAGTCATGAGCAAGAATGGAGAATATCTAGGGCATACTGGTTATATTCTGTATTTCCAGAAAGGAAGCACTTGGAGGGCTAAGGAAAGACTAAAGATCTGTCACACTTCATATTAAGGTTCTATTTATAAGTGGCTTATAAAGAGCTTATAAAAAATAGAAGTTATCATAAGCATGTTGCATTAGTACATTACAGATAGCTACAATCACACCAATACAAAGGGTTAAAAACGACCAATAAGGAGCTTATTCACCTGCTAGATTCTGTATCAGTTAACGACAATTGATTAACGTGCCAATTCAGGTAATTGGTTAACGTGCGTCTGATGAAATCTAGTTGCATAGGAGTACTAAACTGGAGGCCATGAGATTGCCACCTGATAGATGTAACCAGTTTTCTCCAGCTCCTCTGTGGGAGGTAGCTGCCTGGGAAGTGCTGGGTTTCTGGAGAAAAGGAGAGAAAGCAGGGGCTCTTGGTGTGTCTTCAAAGCCCCCTAGGTCCCAGAGAGACCTGGGGGATGTACTGCAGTACCGGCAGACTGCTGGGGAGAGAAGAGCAGAGGATTGTGCCTTTGTGCCAGGATGCTATTGCTTAACTGTTCAGACAACCAAGGGAAAAGCAAGCTGCCTTCATAAAAGGAAGCGAGTCCCTGGTTTGGAGGTGGGGGTCTACAGAGCCACAAAGCCTACAGGTGTCTGACTGAGCTCAGTGGTAACACAACCACTGCAGGGCAGAACAGATGCGTATCTTTAATCCTAGCAAGCATGCAAATGTCTTGTGCTGATTGAAGCTGAGAGAGATGGGGTTTGAGTCCAATCTGTTTGCTTTGAGTTTCACTTGGGCTGGGAAATGGTAGCTATGCACTGGAGCAGACCCCAGACAATGGTGCAGCTACAGGAAACCAGTACTGACCCTTGTGGCTGGGGATACAGGTGGGCAACAGCCTGTGCCAAAGAGCCCAAGGGAAGAGGCAAAGCTGCACCTACTTAGACCTCAGGGAAATGAAGAGCTCCAGACAGTGGGTATTTCTATGTGGTAGGCAGGTTCCAGTGTGTGTGCTGTGGCTGAAGCCCATCTGCCCTGCAGATGGGGTTCATTGTGGTGTCCTTCATGGTGCTGGTCCCCCAACCACACAGATAAGACCTGCGGGAGCATACCATAGCTCCCTTCCTGCCCTCACGCACAAGTTTCCCATCCTGACGTGCATTTCCAATACAGTCACAGCCTCAGGTCACTGGAGGATCAGGATTGTACAGTACTAACTAGAGTATGAGAAGTCCCAGTTACAACACCTTGATAAGCACTGAGTTTGGGTGCTTCATTAGGGCTGTGTGACAGGTAACCATTTATTAACTCATGAAAGCTAACTATAAATGGAAACTTAATATGATATATGCCCTAAATCTCTTCCGTTTGAACAGAAAATATCATACCAGGAACCTTCTATAAAAAGAATTTTACAAAATATGTGACTTCCTTTTTTTTTTCTCGTAGGTAATTAGATTATCACATAGAAATTAACAAATGTGTATGATCACATACAATTATTACAGGATTAAAGCAATGTGTTCCTGACTGCACATGGGCAAAAGAAAGTTACAGCTACTAGGTGGGGTTGAACAGCAGGCTGCAACTGTTATTTAAAAGTTAAATATACATAAATTCCAGGCATATACTTATTTAATTTGTGAGTACTGAACAACGTGAAACCAAATTACTTAAGTCTCTTTAAGGGCAATTTTGAGTAAGGACTGAGAAGATCAGGTCTGCAGAGGTCCAAAGTTCTTTGTTCCCCTTCCCAAAATCTCATACTTCATCAACCTGTATCTCACTTTCCTTCTGTTACGATGTGGTTTTGGCTCACAGTTCATTTCCATCATATGTCCTTAAGACCCGAGTTCAATTCCCTGTTGAGCCACGGACTTCCTGAACGATTTTGTGCAAGCTCTTCCAATGTCTGACCTCCTACAGGAATGGCTTGTACCATGCTCTCTCCCCACACCTCAGCTGTGTGAGGATAAACACACTGGAGGTTGTGCGAGACCCCAGTGGGACAGTGTTAAGAGCTGATGAAGCAGCTAACTCAGATAATCAGTGCCACCTGCTAGAGAAGAAAGCATTATAGGGTTAGAAGCACCTCTAATGACACAGAACCCTAATGATCCCGTTCTTCAGTGTACCTCATGTACACAGCCTGCTGCAGTAATGACATTTCACTCCTGGGAAAATCGATGAGGATTCACTGAGGCACAGCAATCTGCCCAGGTAAGAAGCAAATAGAGAAAGCAGGGTAAGCAGAGACCTCAGCACCCAGTCATTGAAAAAACTCTTTGAGTTGACAAACTTGCAGAATCGATGTACAGCTTCAGCTGTGGTGTTTCCAATCATGACAAAGATGCCTAAGAACACATTTAGAAAATGTGAAATCTGGCTCGGCTCAGTGCAGATTTGTCACTGCAATGATCTGACTCCGTAAGATGCCATTTCAGGCAAAATATTTCGCTTCCCTTTCACTGTGTCTGTTTCTTCCCACACAGAAATCATCACGCAGGTGTCTCTGGGAGAAGCTGTACTTGTTTTTAGATGCTGTGGGTTTGTATAGTCAATGCCAACACTCTAAATATATGGCTTCGTGCAGTTCTTCTAAGTATTCACCAAGTCCCAGGGCAATGACTGTGCTCAGCACAAGGGATCTGTGGCCCTCCAAAAGATGTTTCCTCCTGTGAAGTACACTTCTCTCCACCAGTGATGGGGATTTCACAGGGAGGGAGGGAAGCACACTCTGAAGGCATGGGAATGGCAGCAAAAGATCTGGGCTCTGCTACAGACAAATCCCAATTTTTCAGGCAGTAATTAAGATTGCCACTTATTGCCAAAGGATGCTTTATAAACTGCACCGAAATCCTTGATTAGTAACATCTCTATAGATACAAAGTTGTTAGTTGCACCTTCTTCAGGCCTTAGGTGTATGAAAACAGTCTCTTCTCTGGCATGTTCTTGAAAATTGCTAGGCAAAAGGGAAAGCGTCTCAAGAAAGTGCTGAACCGTATGCATGGAGTAGGTTTCCCTGGGTTAGGGCTGAGGGCTCAGCATATGGCAGGACCAAGCTCTAGCAGAAGCCTTCCCTAAGCCTCAGCAACAATTCCCAGTATCACTGGGAGAAGGTTTTACCAAACGTCTTTTCCCCACCTCACTGAGGCAAAGGAGTTTGAGAGCAGGACAGTAACAAGGATGCTCTTTTCCTGAGAAGAAGCTATGGTTCAACCTGAAAATACTGTTACTATACCACTATAATTGCAGAGGATGCTTTATTTTGCTGAGCGAACAACAAGAGCCTGTTGTTCCCCAGGAAGATTTTATCCTTGAACAGCCCGGCCAGATGCAGCAGTTCTGATTCTTGCCGAAAGCTGCAAGGGGAGAAGCCACACCACTGAAGTCAACAGATTTAAACTGATAGAAAACAAGAAGAGAGTGGGATCCAGACAGCAACGTGTGGTTGTTGTAGGTGGGGAGTTTCACAGCACAGATGGGTTTTCAGAGGGAGCAGGAAGGCGCTGGGCATATGTTCGGTAGAGTGCAGAGAGAGTGGCAGGGCTGAGTGAGAGGAGGCACAGAGGCGGTGGGAGGGGAAAGCAGGGACGTGGGGAGGGGTCAAGGAAGAGGTTTCAGCATATCATGAAGAGGGGTGCTCAGTACGATATAAAAGTATGGACAAGAAAAACACCTCCAAATGCTTGATTATTTAAGTAAATTCTAACTTGTTTCTGAATCCCGGCTTTTAGTGAGCTCATATCTAGAAAGAGGTGTAGTGTGTGTTCGGTTTGAAACATCTGGAAAAATAAACACAAGTTTTTCCCCTTTAGTTTTCCCACTGATCCTGCTATGGAGTCAGGCAGCTTTGCACATGCCTAACTGCCTACCTAGTCCTGGAAATTTAGAGAGGATTTCTTGGCCTTGGATGTGCTGGAACGATTTATGCCATGCCCTGACATGACCAAAAGTAAATGCAGTAAATATATATTAAATATATCTGCCCTTAGGTGCCACCATGACCACAGCTGCACAGCTGGCAATGGGAGCCTCAGAAAAAAGACGTCTAAAGGCTTCAAGCATACTTACCGCTATTTAAACCAGCTCAGAACTATTGGCAGGCTGACTGCCTTCAGAGTACAATTAAGTCTACTCAGAGTCAGGTCTAATTGACATGCTGGTAAAAATGCCGTTAAATCTCAGTCGTCTGCATTCTCTCCTCCCTCTTAGACAGCCATTACTCCTGTATCACTTCCCCTCCTTCCCTTGTCTTGCCCTCTTGTGGGCACATGTACACACACAAACTGGGCTGCGGTTAGTCCTCTGTGTTCTTCTCTTACTGGAAGCCAAACTCTCAGAGCCCATCATGTACCAGCTTGTACAGACCCAAGTGGGGCTGCAACACAGGGAAGGTGTATGGATCCGAAACTGTCATACATCTCCCACTGAACCATCAAGTATTTGCTCTCAGAAACAAAACTTGCCATTCTGTTTGCTTTTTATAGTCTCCTAAAATTGGAAATTACTTGAAAAAGCAAATGGCTACTAAAGGGATTAGAGCTATGATTTGGGAAAGTGCAGAAGAGAGATTTTCCTCTCTGTCATAGAAAACTGGGTAAGTGTTCTGGGAGGGAGGCTACACGACCTGGACAGCCATTTACAATCCCTGGCGTGGGTGTTCATGCATTAATATAACATATTGCTCACATAAGTGAATGCTGTCAAGCAAACTGAAATAACCTCTCTCCCTTTCTCTTTAAATATCACAAACAAGTGCATTGAAATGAGTTAGTATTCCTATGGAAACAGAGATGAGCTCCAACTGAAACCTTACCTCAGAGCATGGCCTTTGCTATCCAGAGTGCCAGGTGAAATCAGGCATAGGAAATAGGGCAAATTAGTTCAAAATAAGACTTTTGAGTGTAATTGTAAGGTAGCAGGCTGATATAATCCTCAGCATTATATGATCATAACAAGGAATAGGAAATTTGTATCCATATGTAAATTGTGAAATAAAGTCCCAGACTCAAAACCCATTTTATGGGCTGCAGGCTTCCCACACCTGAGCTAGACAATTACAAAGACTGTTTATAAAATGTTCTGGCTTTGAAAATCTATGAACATCTTTGAATGTTCTGAAACCATCATGGTATTTGGCTAGATGCAGTATTTGGACAGCTTTTCTAGAAAGAGGCCAAACTGAAGCTCTGGATACAAGGACAGCCAGTTTTGGATCTCAGTTTGTCTCTGGCTCAGTCATACTGTGGCTGGTGCAACAACACCTCGCTCTTGGTATTTGACTCGATGAGGATGGCTAACACCAGCAAAAGTGCTTCAGCCTTCTATTGCAATGTAAAAAGTGAACACACATTTTGAGTCATAAGGGACAAGGCACCAAGGGAAACAAAAGGCCTTTTAGTCTGTCAGAGAAAATTACAGTAAGAAACAACGGTTGAAAACTGAGAATAGGCATTTTCAAGTAAAAACAAGTATGTGTTGCAACAGCAAATGTGATTAAGCTACCAAGGCTATCAGTGGATTTTCTGTCTCTGGAGGTCATCACATCAGGACTGGATGTCTCTCTGGATGACAACAATCAAAGATAAGCAACTGAGCTCAACAAAAGGGTAAATGAGAGTAATTTAAGGGCTTGTATCGTACAAGTCAGACCTAATAACCCCTCTGGCATTAGTGCTATGGATCTATGTAAAAAGGCCAGTCTTCATTATCCTTGCTGAAGTGAAATACCAGACTTTTATCATGCCTTAATGACTACGTATAATAGATTTACAGAACATTTTACCCTGCTCCTTATCTTGGGAACCGTATTCTTACCTTCTGCCCACCGCTTTTTCTCTTGTGTGTTCTGCAGATTTCTCTCTTGCAATCTTATATACAGTAAAAAGAGAAGGAATTTAACCTCACTGAGAAGAATAAATGTAGCTTACTTTCTGTTTTCCCTTAAAATCTGCTAACAGGTAATTCAGTAAAGGAAAACCAAGGAGAGACAATATATCCTGGTCTGAGGCTCTGAGGTTACACCCCACTCATGGTGACGCCAACAGGAAAACTTCCACTTCAGTGGGGCCAGGACTTCATCCCTGGACATAAAACATGTGGTCAGACTTATGTCAAGGACAGGGGAGATTCTGGGTACGTCAGTGTGTTTTAAGTAGTATAAATAAAAATACGTGAAGAAAGACTTAAGCAACGGAATAGAATAGTGTATTTGAGATATTTATCGGCATTTATCTTAATGCTCTCTCCCGGTTGAAGTAAAATTTAGGCAAGTGAGAGCTAGATAATTATCACTTAAATGTCAAATGCCACCCTCAGGAAAATGATAAAATAAATACTGAGAAAGAAAAAGAAGTCTTTCAAACTCTGAAGGCTGATGAACCACTGCTGGTGTGAAGTCATGCACTGTACACAATGCACTGTACGTTTAGTCAGACAAATTTGACTGCCTCTTTGGAGGTTACTGTTTTGTAACTTGATTCGTGAGACAGAAATCTGAGCTGACATAAATTAGAAACAACCAGAGAAGACACTTGACAAGATCCACTAAAGAGAGATAAAAGTTCAGCTTGTTACCTTGCTGTCTCTTCCCCTGAGGTCCTGCTAGTTAGCACATAGACCTTGCTGGTAACCTGTGTTGCTTTTGTACTCCATAGTGCACGTTAAAAAAGTAAAATCCAACAGCCAAAAGTGACCATTAAATAAAGGAGCACTGGTAAGTGCTCCCAGGTGTTCTGCAATATTTGGAAAGGAGAATGGCAGGAGAACCTAACTAAGCAGAGTAAAGGACACTGCTTGAGGGTGTTCTCCCAAATGAGTTTAAAAAATATGTATTTATCTATATATATATATATATAGATAAATTCACTCTCTATATTATTGTACTGGGACTGCATTCTCACTTGATTGCAACTTCTATTCCACATAGAAGGAATTCACTTTACCCACATATAGTCCAAGTTACAGTATCCATATGAGCAACTGGTATCTGTACGACATCTGATGGAATTATGTCTCACCTCTTCAAGCTCAGAGTTACTATTACTTCAGGCCCTGATTTTCCACGGAGTTGCAAGGACGACTTTCCTCTTTCATGGGCTGGAGCTTAAGCCGAATGGGGTATGTAGCAGTGAAGCGTGCCCAGCATGCCTAAAATGGGTCCATCTATGTCATGCCAGCAGAGACCCCTGCAACAAAACACTCATCTTTTTCCCTGTGCCTACTTCACCTGCTGTTTATTGACTCAAAGTGAGATATTTATGAATGAGAATTTCTTCTACATGATAAACTTGCTCAAGGGATTCAGCTAGACTAGATTCACAGCTCTTGCTAATCACAGACACTGCTAGTACAAGGTGGTTCATACTTGCACCAAAGGGTATTTCTTTTTACTAATAGTCAGAGATTGAGTTCACTTCTCAAGTGCAGAAAGTGTGGTGAATTGGTTGTCTGTTGGTGTATGTGTATTTAACCCTCCATACCCTTGCCAGTCACATGAATATCTGTGCTCACTTTGACTTCTGCTAAACTCTTGTCCTTAACTGCTTTAGGTACCACATAGAGGATCACCTTACCTTATACAGCTTGACGATTTTCTAAAACCAGCAATAAAAGAGACGTTCAAATGCACCTCAAAGGTAATGAAAGGACAGGTATATTTTAATTCTTATAAAATATATATCTGCCCTGAAAGAGGCTAGTTAACAGCACTAGGTATTTTTATTGTGATTTGATAATGAATATGTTTGCCAGAACGTACTGCAAAATGTGTGTGACAAACAGAGCCAAACTGATATCAGCAAAGCACATAAGAAAAATTGGCAAGCTGGAGATGTGCCATATGAAGGTGTTGGGAAAATACGCATTAGAGAGAGTTTGCTTTTGCTGAATGAACAGACAAGGTCAATATTTTCCAGCTCAGGATGCAACTGTGTCACCATAGGCTGTACTTCCATTAGGCCACAGCTGGCCAGTATAGCAGAAGAAAAATGAGACCCCAGAGTAATTTCAGGTAATAATGCTGATAATTCAGCAGCCCAAACTTTTTACTCTGAGTCAAAACTCTGAGTGCTCCACTCCAGCATGGAGCCAGAGGGTAAACCACTGTTAATGCAACATACAAACTTCCGCTGCTGTGAAGTGTATTATGATGAACTCAACAACATGTTATAAATCTGGTTCAAATTGCTTGGATGTTTTGCTCAGAAGCATGCATGTCTGGGGAAGAAGGGCAGAAAGATCAGAGAATTTGACCGAGGAGGCAACAATGAAGCCAGGGAAATTAGAAAAACATCCCCAAAAAAACTTAAGGACCAAATGTCAGCTGAAAAATACTGAGCTGCAAGCAATGAAATTATGCCCTCTTGTTTGACACTCGCTGTCTTCAGGGAAACAGAACTTGGTGTACAAACAGATGAAGAAATCAAAGACATTCCTGTTTCTATTATCAGTTTCTTCTCCTAAGTGAAAAAGCATATAAGATTGCGTAAAAGTTCAAAAAGGGGCCAAATATGCATGACAAGTTGGTTTGTGATATTTCTTTCCTTCCTTAGCTATTACCCAAAATACCCTGTTTATTGGAACATGCCTTTCACCTGGGCATCAAATCCCAGGGAGTCATGCGAGGCAGTTTAATCCCTTTTGTGGCAAACAAGTCAGCATTGTTTTCCTATGGTGGTAATCAGATGTAAAAAGAACTCCAAAGCTGCATTTGTACAGCATTGTTCCTTTTCCCTTTACAATAGCACCCACTTGCAGTTGCAGTGCCTATCTGGTGTGCAATCTAGGATGCTGTAATTAACTTCTGAACACAGGTCTTTATATTAAAGCATCAGCAAAGGTGTAGGAGGGGAAATGATGTATCCTGCTTCGTTTATTTCTAAAAATAACAAAATTTCATCAGGAACATGCTGCTTGAATTTGCCTGGAGAGCATATTTAGAAATGCAGGGAAAGCTGCCCTCTTGAGAGCAATACGAAAAAGCTCATTAAAACTGTTACAAAAGGCGGTTAGGTATTTTAGAGCTATGTTGCCCTTCTCTTTACATTGCAGGTTGCTGAAAAGTATAAGCTTCTTTGCTTCAGTGAGGAAGAGAATATTATAGAAAGACCCTGACAAAAATATATTTGAAATATTCTTTTTACCTGCATTATTAATAGTGTTTGAATTATTAAAATGTAATGAATTTGAAATAGCTAATTATTTCACTGCTGATACCTTTTTCTTTTGTCACTGAGGTCAGCCTGGACAATGGGATTACAATGAAGGTTGTTTCCTCTTTGATTCCCCATTTTTCATCTTGGTTTTCAAGCACAGGCATGCTGTCTTTCAGTAATTCCCTTCCTCTATTTGCTATATAGCTATTTGCTATTCCTCTTTTGCTTTCAGTTTAGCAGTGTGGGTAAATGGCATAATCGTATGCAGTCTTAACCTCCCAACCTTCCGCTCTCTACTTGCCCTCTCAGGCCACAGTCTTCAAGTCTGACAACCCCCGAACTCCAAGCATTTTGGTGAATACTTGAAATGGTAAGTTTCTATGTGGTAGCTTCAGCATTTCTCCAAAGCATTTTTTCAAACATCTTTATTTTAAATCCTTACGAAACCTTAGCACTGGGCATAAATTACTTGACAGTGATTAACCTATGAAGTGCTTCAGAATTCTACCTGGATTCCAATAATGCTTTCTATGTGTACTGTAGTTATATGAAAACCAGACCAAAGGAGGAGCATACCAATTGACAGAAAGCTGTTATTGCCTCTTTGCTTGAATTTGTGAAGACTGTTTTGACTCCCAGTGCTGTCCTCTGAAGTGCTTGCAACTTTCCTGGCTTGGTAATAGTTGCAAATTTTGCAACGGTATTCTGTAATCCTACATTCAATAAAAACTGAAGTATTGAGTAGAACCGGGCCAAGGACTGCCCCCTGCAAGATCCTGCTTAAGATGCCCTTTTAGTCTGACAGAAAACTACTGATATATATTTTTGAGAGCAATTTATCAAGCTGTTGTGCACCCACTTCATGAATACATCTAGGCCGTGTTTCCTTAGCTTGTGTCTAAAACACAGTCCTGTGGAAGTCTCAAAACCTTTTCAATGTCAAGATATATCAAATCAAGACACATCTAGTGTTTTCCTTCACTAGGCAACTTAGCCCTCCAAAAGTAGAAAATCAAATGGATTTACCACAGATTTTCTCTCATTTTGTTATTGACTTACCTTCTAAGTACTTGCCAGTCGTCCAACATAACTCATTCTGGAACCTTCCTGGGATGATTTTTAGTCTAGCTGGTCTCCACCTTTTATTATAAAACACCACACTGAGACCAGGACACTGCCAAGCAACAGCGATTTGCAAAACACCCTCCCAAAGAGCCAAGGTCACCCACCACTGTAGGTGCCCTGGACCCATGCAGCAAGCTCAGCTCCCCTGCTGTGCAGCGGGGTGCTCTGCTGCAGCTCTGCCAGCATGACCACGGCTTGCTCTGGGAAGCCCTTCACGGAAACAATATCACAGATCCAGGTAATTCATTTTCCTGTTTGGCTTTCAGGGATGGAGGCAGAGGAGACAGCATGGTACACCCACTCGACCCCTCCGGCCAGCCCACCTCCACCCCTGCCAGCCGATCCTGGGAAAGGGACCTCCAAACAAAGGGTCGTGTTGCTACACTGGAAGGAAAAAGCTTCTTCCACGTGTAGCATAGACAATCCAGGACAAGGCAGCTGCTTGGCTGAGTGAGGGCTGTCGGGGGTGGCGGAACCCTACAAACTAACCAGAAGAACCCACAGAGAGACCCAGCAAATAGAGGGGGAGAAAACAACGTAAGTGAAATGGTTATGGTGAGCACAAATAAAAATCAGTTAAGGAGGTACATGCTCTGAAGCGGATGTCATGTGGTTTACAAGATGACATGGCAGAGATAAAGTCGATCTAAAAAGAAGATTGTGCTGGCCTCACATGTTTCAATGAGCCCATATAAATTAAAGGAACAGTCCTGTCAATGCCTATCCATGTAAGAAATCAGCTGAGCAGCCCAGTTGTTCTCTGCACAGTTGTACAAGGCCTATAACATTTTAGTAATTTAACATTTTTAGTGACTTTGTATTAATTTTGCCATGCTTCTTTTGGAAAAAGATTATGTTTAAAGACAACTAAACAAATGACATCAATTTTTGAACTAGACCAGTCCACAGACACTCTCCCACTACAGACTTAATGATCACATTTCTATTTTATGAAAGAAAAGTCAAGTGCAATAGGCAAACTAATGTTCTAATGTGCTTAGCCAGAACTTGCAGATTCTCTGCTATACATCTCCCACAGGCTTTTATGTCCAAATCAAGACCTAAATCACTTTGGAAGCATGCTGAACAGTTAACCTAAAAGGAAGCATTCAGATGCTATGTTGTCGTAAGGACACAACAAGCAGTGAAGTAGGCCACCTTATTTATTGCATCTTTAGGTCAATGTTGTATCTGAACCCAAAATAGGTTAGTGCGTAATTTTCAAATTGATAAAAAAACCAACTGTGCTTTTCACCCTGACATAAGGATATTATCAACTACACATTTCAAGACCTGGATGGAACTACACCGTGCCTCCTCCTCCAGAGTCCAGGATGTGAAGGTCTTCCACCACCCTGCTCTAGCAACACAGCCTGCCCCAAAGCGTTCAGAAACCCTGCAGCATCCTGGATATTCTCGAGCCACTGGGGCTGGAACACACCAAAGGTTTCTTGTGGGTGCTTTGGAGTGAGGGAGCTTTGGCTCCTTAGTCTTGCAGATGCTGCAGTGGCTGCTTGGGGGTTGCTGGAAGAGTATGACTGCTAGAGGTTTGTACTCAACTGGGACCTCGATAATAGGAGCTATTGTAAGGGCCCTTTTTTTTTTTTAGTTTCTTTGCCCCCTCCCTCCATTATGTTCATCTGCAGATAGATGCAGGAGGTGGCCAGAACCTACAGATGTGATTTCCTGGACTTCTGATTTTGTTTGTACTACTTTATTGCTATAATTTTATAGGACATGGATTACATTCTATAAAATGACACAGTCATTTTTCACTGAGTCACTTTTCATGATCATTTCAGGCAGTACTGAATAAATAATGGAGAACTGTTTTGATAATTTAGTTAGAGTGTTCTTTTCATGTTTCATTTGGAGGATATGTCATGGGAAAACTGCTTTAGCTTACTTTTAGTCATGTATCTAGTGTCTATACTTTTATTATTTCATGCAGAAAAAATTTTCTGTTGCGCACGTACTAGCATACATGAATGCTTTGATGTTATCTTTGATACTTATCAATTGTATATGAACCACTTAACATTACTGGGGTGTTTTTCATGAAATACAGTCTAAAAGCAAAAATCTAGCCAGGCCCTCCTTCCTCCTCCAAGAATAAAGAAAGAAAAAGGGAAAACAAAAGTTTTTTCCTGCCATAAAATTGTTTTGAGGTTGGAAAGGATGAGTGATGTCTCTCTTTTAGGCTTATAGGGAAAGCCTTTCTAGTGCTTAAGTTTTCAGGCTGGGAGAAGGAATTCCTGTTTTCAGGCTCTTTCAGACCAGTCAGGGGATTCTACATCTGCCCTTAGAGCTCCATACATCAAATCTAAATCTCTAGCAGGCCAGGAAAACATCAAGGTAAGCAATACCTACTTCAATGCACAATGCCAATGGAGGTCTAGATGTGCTTTTCTCAACACATTTTATAGATTCCATTGAGTTTTGTTTTAGAAAAGACTACTTCAGGTTCAGCACATACAAAAATTTTAGTCCAATTACTTTAATAGTTTCTTTTTCAGAAGACTACATAATAAATGAACAACTCAGCCTGAGAGTCTGCCTTTATGAACTTGCTGTGGACCGGGGTCAAAGCACTCTGTACAAATACTGGAAACCCTGGTTCTAATTAAAGCTGACTTCTCTTATAATGAATCAATGTCCAGGTGTGCAACAGGCTGCTGGCAAAGAATAAGAGCTTCTATTAGCTCCCAAACAACACAGACAGCAGATCTTGCTCACCCGCTCCTCAGCAGTTTCTTTGACAGATCAATACAAAACCCGCAAGCCCTGACCAAAGTACAGCAGAATCAATACTACAAGGAGATCCAATTTCACCAGCACGACAGATAATACCAAGCTTGCAGCATTACCTTGGCTGAGGGAAGAGCAATGGCTGATAATAACATTTTGTGTTGTCTAAATATACCTTTTATGGATTTAAAAAAAAGAAGGGGGGAGGGGGGCGCTCAGGAAATTTAAAACACTGCCACGCCATCCCATCCCACTCCAGCTCTGTGCTTTTAGACAGCTGAGTTTGCATTTAAAGAGAGAACCCTGCCATGACTTCATCTGGGAAGGAGCAGAAACCAGGCGAAACCAGCTCAGGGCAATCTACCAACTCTGCTGCAGAGGGCTGCTCACTTCATAGAAACAAGCCTGTATTTCAAATCCTCTCATCTGCGAGCAGGTGGGTGATCCAGGCAGAAATCCAGTGCTGGAGAGACAGTGTTTGCTGATCAGCATAACAACCGCCCCATCTAGTGTACCAGCATCACACGGCAGCATCTCCCTGGGACACAAAATCTCTCACCCACCGAGTTTTTCCCCCAGCAGTCCCCTGGCAGTCAGCTGGGCAGCTGGGGAGTTTAAGGCACCTAAACACATGTCTGGAGGTGATAGATAATGGGAGGTGCAGCAAACAGGTCAGAAGACCGAGGGGCAGTTGGCAGCATACAGTATAAGGCATACGACTAGGCTCAGGCAAAGCTGTTTTAGTGGTGACAAGGCCAGATGCTGCAGTAATCATAAGGATGCTCTTAGCTCTGAACTCCTACCAAAAATAACTAAAGTAGGAGGCAACAAAACAGGAGCTACGAGCGGGTTAATCCTACTTTATGGCTGGGCAAAATATCCCATTTCAGCTGTATACTGATAAACTGAAGCATCCTCTCAAAAGCAAAAAAGCCTGACTTTTCCAACTTTTTTCCATTTCCCTCCTCCTGCAGCAGGGAAGTTACTGAAGCTGTTGGGCCTTATAGGACAGGACATATCACGAACAAAGGCAAAAGAAAGCTCCATTATCCTGTACATCCATTACACTAGTGAAACTTTCTTCAAGAAATTACTATAACGCAAACAAATTGTTTAAACCCACCAATCTGCTCATTTAGAAAAGCTGTTTTCTGTTGTACAGTCTGTGGTTTTAGGCTCCTTCACAGACCTGTTGGAAAAATCCCAACCTACTGACAATTCTCTTCATCTCCATGGCAGGGCAGAGATGGAACTGGTCAGGGTTCAGCACATCAGCTCTGCTGGCCACCACAAGCAGATGGGCTCCTGCAGTAATTGATGCTAGATGGAGAGCATCCCCACATTTCCCACACTTGGTGGACATTGCAGTGCAAAGGATCTGGAGAATAAATATTTTCCACTGAACAAGAATCAAGGGAGCTGAACCAAAAAGTAGTTTACTGGACTTAAAGTGGAAGAGGCAGAGCAGAATCAACTGATTTTTCTAGATAAAAAATAATTTGCTCTGTTTGTGGACATAATGGTGGGACTATCAAATATTGGAATGAAGTAATTACTTCTGTTCCTGTTGGGGATCTTTCACATTTTAAACCCTCTCCATTTTCCTTTGTTATCTGAGTCAGTACTTTTTTTCCTCCTAGACTTCCCCTTGCCCTTCCTACTCCTTTTGATACCATAATAAAAGGACTAGCTGCAGGGAGGGAGATAATATCCCTCACGTCAGAGAAGAAGAGCCAACACGTGCCTCACTCCCACTCACAGGCAGAAGAGATTGGAGAAACTCTGTGCATCACAGACAATCCCCTCCTCTTCCTGTCCTTACCTAAGTAACAAGGAGCCCAGGCAGAGCTCTCATCCCACAAGGAGACCCTCTCGCATGAAGCTAGGCTGCCTGGAGACCTCCACATCATCAAGTGTACCCTCACGGGGCTTTCACAGGAGAAAGGTAGAAGTTGCTGTATAATGTTACCTACTGTGAAATTGCTGTAGATGCTTTCTACTTGCTCCTTGTTTAATTTCCTTTGGAAAACAATCTCACATTTATTTTGATCATTATTGAGCCTGGGAAATCACAAAACCTGTTAATGCATCTCATACCTGCTTACATCAGGATTTTCTTAAGAGGCTGGAACTGAAAAAAACTCAGGCTGGTCCCAAAGGGCCTTTTGCCTTCCAAAGGACTATGATATTGAACTTCACCTCACCTCATCTTTGTAAAGCGTTGTGAAGAGGCCTTCCTGGGATAAAAGCTGCAGTGATACACTTTGGCCTGAGCCACAGCCCTTCGAAGTCAGTAGCAGCACTGCCAGCCACAAGCGTACCAACATCATGAATCAAGCCTCCAGAAACATGAGGATGACATAGAAAGCATATTATAACTTCATTTAGAATGAAAAAAAGAACAGTAGATTTTTCTGTCTCTTTCTCCTAGTTTCTGAATACCTGGGCATGGCAGGATCGTGTTTTCGGAAGTTTTCAACACCAAAGAAGCCCAGCAGCCATTGAAAAAAACCCAACAACTGAGAATGTGACTGTAAGAGCCAAACCAAAGCAGTATTAAACACTGGAAAGTCACAATGAAATAACAAGCCCAGAAACGCTGCAGTAGACTTCAACGGCAGTGTACTGCTGCGTTTCAAAGAAGAGGGAAGCTCGGGTGGGTCACAGTCACAGCAGTGGCTTGGCTGGACCACACTGGCATAGCCCGAGCTGCATGCTCCATTGAAGAATGCCTGATCCGCTGGAGTGCTGGGTCTCCTCCCTTTTCTCAAAGCCAATGCATTTGCTCAGAGATCAAAATGTCCGTATTATCTACTAACACCACACAAATACGCTGGAAAGGGAGGAAAAATGTCAGCACAGACTGGAGGGGGAAAGGAAGGGGGAGCCCAGCCCTTTCTCCTTCCGTGGCAATCTCAAAGCACGGTGACTGAAGCCTGCTCCCCTGTTCAGAGCAAGGGTCCGCATGGCCAGCCTTCAGCCTTTCTCTTGGAGATGCCTGATAGCTACCAATTGCTTCCTTCCTTCCCTGTGACTGTGTACCTGTACTTTCTAGCTGAGAAAGCAAGGCTCTACCAGTCTGATAGGCAGATGCTTATATTTCAGTGGTTTAGAAAAGTGTCATTTAAATGAACTGGACTAAACTGAAGGTGGTTAGGTATTTTTTCATATATACATACATCATCATACCCAAGAACCTATCAATGCCTATGGACAGGGCAAAACTGACATGCTCTTACTCCTTGTGTGTCATGAATTCCCAACAGAAGAACCCATACTGCAATTTTATGTGTAAAATATGCACCCCTATGAAGAACTGCCCTGCAGTTCTATGGCAGAGTATTTCAATGCCCACTATGCACACGACTCAGCCAATGTTCAGTGCTGTTACAGAAATTCCCAGTCTCAGATCAATCCCTTTAGGGACATTATATCCCTGAGAGCTGCACAGAGAGAAGATACTCCATTAGAAGACAAGCAAGGAATTTTGGTTCCCTGAAACACATCAGCCTTTACTGCAGGAGTCTTCAGCATAAGAATGAATCCCACAGACATCTGGCATCTATCAAATGCCACTGAACCTGGCTTCTGATTGTTCCTCAGTATAAATATTACACTGGCTGAATCACTTTAGTGATCCCAAACTGCCAGAAAACATGAAAGCCACTCTTACAACTCTGTTTCCCATTAACAAATGGAGATTACGACTACTGAAAAGTGCACATATTTTGATAGATTTTATTCACATGTAAAAGGATTAGAATTAGAAATCATTTGCATGTATTTTTAAAACTCAGGTCCTTCTTATAAATGTGGATAATTTGAAGCATCTAATCCTGAGTCTGAGAGATGCGTATTGCCATTTACAGAGCTCTTTCAGAATTTTTTTCCCCTCTCTCCCATTATTATGAAAATCACTGTTTGTATAAAAACATTTTGGATCAAATCTCATTTGCTTCATACAAGCTATGCATGAAGTTTAGTTTTCTGTGATTTATTTCCTCTGTGGGTATATATAACTGAGACAAATTCACTGGAGCAGAAGTATGGAGTTCTAATAATTATTAAAATTCACTTCACTAATTAGTACCTGAATTAAAATCTCCTTGTTATAATTTCTTTAAAAAATAGCAATGGGCTTAGAAGGCAGACAAAACTTGTTTATTTGATGGATTTCTCACTGTCAAGGCCCCGTTGCCTGGAATTCATCTAAGTATTCTAAATATTCACCTAAACTCATCTAAATATATATATTTATCTTAAGCTTAGGGTAAAAGTGAGTATGACACAACTCCTCTTCAAAAAACTGAAGGAGAATTTCCTTTGGTTTTGGCCTTTCATTTGATTTATCTTATTGTCAGTTATTTCTTTGCTGCTTGGGAGAACTCCTTCCCATTTCTTTCACTTCCCTCTGCTTTTAAAGGAGGTGGAGAGGACACCCTGCCACAGATGGGGTGGACATAGACGTGGCTCTTCCGTCCTGCCGAAAAGCAAGATCTGTCTTTATCTCCTTACCCAGTGTGTCTGATGCAGGTGGATGGCTTCTATGCTCAGTCCTGTCCCCTCCACTGTCATTCCTGAGTTGGCCTAAACACAGAGCAATAGAAAACCTGCAACTGCAAAAGACCCTGCTCATTGCAACTGCAAAACAGTTTCTTTTCACACACTTTTTAGTGTGTTTCCAGCTCTGGTTTTAAGTGCTTCCAGCAGGGTAGCTTTCACTTTCTCCTGGGACGCTATTCCCCAGCCCAATAAATCTCACTCCCAAGAAACCTTTCACACATGTCCCCTCCTATGCTCGCAGCACTTTTCCAATCTTGGCCTAGAATAAGTGGAACAAATATCTTTTTCCCCACAGAGTTTACACGATAATGCAATAAATTTTCAAAAGCTCTGTGCTCCACTGAGTCACTTTCACTCACCAGGAATTTATGTGATACCAACTTGTGTGTTGCTTGCAATAGATAATTTCTAATTTTAACAAATTACAATTCCACCGAAGTGCAAAACCATCCAAAACAGGCAATATTATTACAGACTTCTTAGAAGACTTAAGAAGTATAGAAAATCTTTACTTAAACAGCTGACACCAAGACTAAGTCTGATGGGTCTTTCCCCCCCTGAATTCAGCAGGCTGGTTACAGACATCTTGCCAGCACTCACTCTGGCACTGTTTCCTTTCTCTTTTTAAAAGACTGGCAACCGCATTATTTTAGACATTGTAAAAAAGGTACTTTCGTTTGCATTTTACTTAACCCAGCTTAAATTAAGAGTGATTTCAAAGCAATGCCTAACTTTGCTATTAGGCAATTACCTTGCGATTTTGAGATGGCATGCCACCTTCCCTCACCCAAGGATGGGCAAACCTGCAGAGCTGCCTGTCTCCTGCTACTGCCTCTGTGGCAGGCACCTAGCGAAAGGCTTTATGTGTCCCCATGGAAGCTGCAAGGGAAGGAACTTTCTTCCAGGCTCTGGGGATGATCAGCAGAGCTCTTTGACACAGAGCCGAAAAAGGGCAGGCAGCATGTCTGAAGACCCAAGCTCTCCCCAAGGTCTTTCACCCCTGTAGCTGAAAGTCATTAGCTCTGCTGTTTCCCTCCAGGTCTGGCAGATCCTGCACTGCAGGGGTGTAGCTTTCAGATGCTGTTTCTGATAGACTGCTAAATGCACAAGCTGTAGTACAATGGACTCATTTACCATGTGCCCAGTGATAAACACCTGTACCACAGAGTGAAATGGGTGCTGCTGGCTTGTGAGCTGAAATCGCCTAGAAAATTATATATACGTTCACCAGTTTGCCATGTGAAGAACCCATTAGACAAATCCCAAGCTGACTATACAAATAAGAGAAAGCTCTGAAAATTACTGCATCAATCCTTTGGAAATCTTCCCCCAAAATGATTTTTGCTATTTGCAGATCAAAAGCCATTGTTTATCTCAACTTCCAAAGAATAAGGCAAAATTCATAGCAGATGTGTCTCCAAAGACTTAAATAGCTGTGTGGCAGCATATTTTTTGGATTTGCTATTCACTAAAATAGACTCGGTGTGAAATACTGCCATTCAGTTTTGTTTGCAGCAAAGCAAAACAGGAAAAAATCTTTTTTTTTTTAAATTGTTCAGGGCTCAAAAGTCAATCGGATGGAAGAAAGATGCCATGCCCCTGAGGAGCTGTAACTCTGCCTCTCAGCTCACTCCTAAGGACACAGAGTTGAGAGTTTACTCAGAGAACCACAGACAGATGTGCCTATAGCCCAAGTAACAAGCAGCATGCCATGCTTCATCCTTGGGGCTAGAGCAGTTCATATCATGACTTGGGATGTCCACTGGTCCCTGATGGATTACATATGCTCTGGCTGTGTAAGTAAAAGGACTTAATTCAATTCCAACCCTTCTGAGCTTGCCAAAACTGCTTTTAATCAGAAAAAAAAAAAATCAGAATTATGTCTTGTTGATGCTGCCTTTTCATGCTGCACTTTGGTAGCACCCAGCTTTTTTTTCAGATAAAAAGCTCACAGTTTCTTCTGTGGTTTAAACCACTAACATTAACTGTCGGCCCTGACACTGGGCAACAGAAGAAATAAATAAAAAAGTGGCAAGCAGATGACTGCTAATTATCCTTTCACTCACAAAGTTTAAATATAGCTGCCTGTGTTTGAACACAAAGACGGCCTGCAATTAGGACACATTCAGCTGCAAATGCACCACAACCCCTTCTTCACTCTGCTTGTAGATGATACAAAACAATACCTCAACACCAATTCTACTTGGTGCCTGTAATTTTCTTGAGTACTGTGTACATTAGCCACAGATGTATCTTAAAAGCTGTGATTGCTCCCCCCAAAATGGAAAAAGCAAACACACATGCTCCAGAGGGGAGCTTTGCTCAACATGTGCTTTAGGGCCTGGTTCCATGAAATACTTCCTTATACACCCTTATTGTTTCAAGAAGGCATTTGAACCTTTAAAGAATTTGATATCCAATGACTTAGCCATAACAAAGTAAAGTGGCAGTGGTTACATTTGCCCTGTATAGGTGGATGGGGTCCCTTAGAATAATCACATTTCTGTGCCAGGAAAATTCTGACACTTCTCTGCTGCCTTCGTTCCTGTTCCCGCTCCCCAAATTAGAAAAGAGCTCCTATATAAAATTTTCATATCCTGAAAAATTCTAAAAAACTTGGACTAATTTTTCAAAGTGTCAGTTTACCATTTTCAAATTTTGTCAGATGTTTCTTCTGAAAATGCAGAAATGTGACTGAAATCAGGACAGTTTCTACAAAAAAGGTGGATTTTTACGAAACTCTTATTTCATCAGGATACATTTGTCTTCAAAGAAACTTTAGCTAACTTGGCAACTTTCAATAATGCAGGGATCATGCCAGGCTTCAGCCCTTTCCTGATCCTCACCACTGTGCCAAGCTTTATCTTAAAAAGGCTCTGAAGCACTTCTCCTCCATTCCTAACATTCAGCAACCTTTTTTTTTTTTTAAGACTTATTAGGACACCTTTTTTTCCCTTCCCAATGAGTTCCTAACATCAAAAGAACCTTTGCTCTGCCTTTACAAATTCTGATCTTTATCTCCCTGTGACAGTCAGAAAAATAAACTTATGTTTGCAGGTTCCTAGTCCATTTACATCTCAGTCTCTGGGGTCAAAGAGCCTCCTATATCTCAGAAGCACTGGAGTGCATCAGACTTGAATGGGCAGAGCAGAAGCTAACCCGTACACAGGCAGACCTAGACAGAGGATCATCAAAAGTGGTATGTAGGCTATCTACACAATATAAATGAGATTTCCTGGAAGCTGTGGAGAAGAGAGAAAAGAAACTAGTAGGTGAGAAGGGAGTGAAAGACTGGGGAGAAGGTGAAAGGAAGAAAGAGATTAAAGCCTTTTTATTTCCAGTGTAGTTTGGATAGGAGCAACTTGGGTAAAGGTGCAAAAACTGAGCTACTGACTGATGCATCCAGCTAACAGAAATAGTGTGTGGTACTGTGCAACTGGGCAAATTCCTCAAGTGGGAGCCAACACAACTTGTGTGCGAGGCTGAAGTCACGTCTGAAATTGCAGGGAAAGAAAAAGTAACTGCTTTTAATAGGAGTCCACTCTCCCCAAACAAGTTTTTTTCTTGATACTGTAAATTGTGCAAACATTCAAAAATGTAGGGCAAACTGTAAAATACGTTTAATTAAAAATAATGATTAAATGCTACACTTTCTGAAAAATAAGGCATTTAGTAAAAAATATGATCATTATTTCAAAGAGAAGCCATTTACACCCAGTATTTTAGCATGTGAAAGGTTGCTATGTTGCCACCTCTCGTAGAACGCTTCCTCTTCCACATTTCCCTCCCAGCCCCCTCTGTTTGGCCCTGTATTTCTCTGAATGTGGCCAAGAGGTTTTAACAACGACATGAGAAGTGGGAAGGGCAATCCAGAATGTGCCAGAAATATATAAGAAACACGAGAAAGAAGAGAGAGGGTAAGAAAGTGTCTTATCACCAAAACATGCAGTGGTTTAAACTGCTTTTTAGTTCCACTTCGTTATAAAGTCCTCTACCTGAGAGCGCGGCAGACTTGCAAAGTGTAGCAGCTTTGAAGTTTCAGGCTATATTAAAGTAGTGCAGACGCTTCTGAGCCCATCATACTAAGTACTCAATACTGGTAAATTTTAGTAATATTTCACTGCTTCAGCCTTTCAAAACTCAAAAAACATAACACCACCGAAGGCACTCGTAGGATTTATACAACACAACATCTTAAAAGTCCAGTTCTGCATCAAAACTCCATGATGGGGCACAAGTTTTCTCAGCTCACCATCGAGGCAAGCATTGACTGCCTACAAACTCTGCTTGTATTTCAGGAAGATCACAGTGCTTTCCACGTGAATGAAAAGCAAGAGCATCCCTTGTTGTGGTGGGTTTTAAGACTGATAATCTCAAAGATAAAGTGAAAAGTGATTGAACTCA
>VYZV01023854.1:0-16085 GCA_013401275.1 Pandion haliaetus
GATGCAAATAACCACGTGTAGCTCACTGGGAACAAAAGCTCTTCTGAACATAATCTCTTCTCTCTGGATGACTTTCCACTGTGTGGGGTTTTTTAAACATGGTCCACTCTCCCTGCAATACATGTGAAGTAAAAGAAGTTTGACTTAGAACTCCACCGCTACGGTATATTTTCAATTAGCCCACTTTCTCTAACCTAAGCAACTATGTTCAGCTTATTGCAATACTTCCTAAATCACTGTATGCACTTACAAACCATTTATCACTCAGATACCATACTATTAATACCATTTTCAACTTACCCCCAGCAATTTTACAGACAGAAATAGGTGGATTTAAGAAGGTACCATGCTTGGACTGTGCAGCACCTTCTTCCCCATGCACACTGTCTGTAGGGAATCCACCAAAAAGCTGCAAAAGGACAAATGACTTGAGAAATGTTTTCAATATTAATTTAAAACTACAGCAGGAATGAGTTTTTTAAGATACTTACTGTAACACACTCCTGCATTACATAAAAGACTCTTAATCTCACCATAACTTGGCGATTATAAATTACTAAAAGGTCTTTTGTAGATACGTAAATCTCCCAGATGTCTTTAGCAGACAGTCAAATCCTGTCTTTTTACACATCTTTCAGTCACTTGCCTATACCCACAGAGTATAGTTTCCCACATGCCTTGACATTTCATCCTACAAGTTAGAATTGGCCAAAGAATATTAAATTTTAATATTGATTTTTAATAACATTTACATAATAGGAAAAACTTCTCTACCTGGAAGACTATGAATTATGAATAAGTCTGAATTATCAATAAGATGATGAAGACATTGTCATAGGTAATTGATTTAATTGCAGTTTTCATGCAGCCCATGTCTTTCTGCTCATTCCGTGACGGATCTGGTATCTAAACAGTAACATGGGTTCCCTCCTTTAGCTTTCCAAATGCAATGCAAGGTTAAGAAATAGCCTTGAATTAATTTTACACATATTTTGAAAGTTACACCTTCTCTGGAAGGGAAGGTGGGAAATGGTAACAAAAACCAAAATCTTTAAATGTCTTAAGACGACCGTAAGCAGATGCAAAATGATTTCTGAGGCTCTTTTCCCTGCCTTTTGAAAGGGACATCATTAGCAAGGCAAAATGCTTCTGCAGAAGGCACCTCTATCCTGTGAGCAACTCCCTGATCCCTGACTTAAATTTGTAACATGGCAACTTTTAAAAATATGTGAGGCCTTAGACTTTAGGCACTCGGAGACTGTAACTGTCACAGTCCTGATCAGAGCTGCTCTTGGTGTCCCCACTGTCCTCACACCTGTATTCATAGTCACTACAGTTCCCCTTTAAACCCTTATCTCCTACATCTCTAAGTATTAGGTAGTTTTTTTTATATATTCTTTAAAAAAAACCTGATAGACAAAGGAAAAAATTGCTAATGAGATCCTGTGTCCTTCATCTATTTTCATCAGAGGCTTTACTAAGGATATTAAGTGGGAGGAAGAGATACTTTCTTTTGCTTCTTTTTACAACCAAATGTTTGCTCTTAACACTTCATTTTTGTTCATGAGAAGCATAACTTAGAGCTGTTCAAATACATTTTTGCTCACTTCTAAAATCATAAAAAGGCAAGTCAAATCACATGATGTATAAGTGAGACCAAAAGCATGTTTTAAATCCTAAATCTGTGTTTAAAATTATTGTGAAATGCTACGAGCTAGAGCATCTGGTAATCTAAATTCAATTGTCCACAATGTGGGCTTCAAAGAAAAATGAGAAATACAGCAACCTGAGCTAGCTTTTAAAAAAGCTTTAAAAGCTGCTTTAAAAACTAATGGCATAAATGACCAGATAACGTTACGTTTCCATCATCTGAACTCCCTACTTACAGATACCTCATTTTTCAAAATGCAGACTTAAAAATTAAGAAAGATTAATTTTAAGCCAAAGAATAGCAAGGTCTGTCTCTTGCTGGAGTAACTCTTTAATCGCTAAAATCTGAAATCTTGTTAGGGATGGTCTTCAAAACAGAACACCTTTAATTTGAAAGTTACCTTCCTTGCCTCAGAGGTCCACTATTAATATTACTTAAGTGGAGTACTGCCTGTATCCATTTAAACCACGTCTGCAGGTCATTAGCCATCCCAGTGTTCAGGTACCTGGCCCTGAACCATTGACTTCACTGGGAACTGGCAGGTAATCCAAATATACCATTGTTCCACAATTACTAAGCACTTCTGCCTGTGTTTTAACACACCTCTTTAGTTCAGGTTAGAGATCACTGAATCTGAAGGGCGCTTTTACATTTGTAGTAGCTTATATAGTTGGAGATACAAGTTAGAATTCAGGTATCATTTTTATATAGATTGACACCTCAGTCTATGTATCACATTTTCAAAGAGGACTGAGGGGAAGAAAAAAAACCAGACAGACATTGTCATACAAGATGATATAGACCATGCAGGCCTCCTGAAACAGGATCCCGTAATAGCATGACTAGAAAAGAGTTCTATAGTCTCACTACAGATAGATGTGGAAGTGTGAAATCACCAAGGAACTGCCGCGCTTTACCTTGGTGACTTTCTTTAGTACTTGCACATATATACGTTATTGTTCAGGTGCTCATGCCCAGGCTAAGTGGGACCCCAACAGACCTTTTTTCCTTTTTTTTTTTTCTGTCCCCCACAAACTCTGTAGAAAAATTGTAAGGCAGTACATTGCTTGCAGTGTACAGCAGTACACAACATACACTTACTCAAGCAGTACTAAAAGAGCATATCAGGATCAATGTGTCTGAGCTACAAAAATTTTTTGACCTGCAATCCACTAAACATTATTCTGTATCTAACACGGGCTTAATTAGAAACAGAGAAAGAAGTTTTAACAATTTGTGATTAATTTTTATGTATTCTGTAAAAATCTCTAGGACGAAAACCATGTCCCTCTTAAAAGATATCATTTTTAAAAATGATTTCATCCCACATCTATAAAAGATCTGCTCTATGTCTTCTCAATCACAAAAGAAAATAGAGATTTTCCATTTGTACAGGGCATATAATTCTTTTCTTTCCTTTTTCTGATGCTCAAGCTGTCTGCTTGTCATGATCACAATGCAAGTCTGACATGACATGGCAGCCTGCATGATCTGTGGTATGAGCTATATGGATACTGACAAACAGAAACCCACCTGCCACAGCTAAAACATACCCAAGCAATTTGCTATACAGGAACAGCAGATTCATCAACAGAATGGCTCATTGCTTAGATACAAACTCTAGCATGGTTGGGGCTTTGGCATCTCACAGGAATAGTGATAAATCCAGACTAGCGAGGAAGTCCATAGGAGCTCTGGTGGTAAAAGGCTTCTCTGCTGCTGAGCCAAGGCCACGTTACAGCAGTGCTGCTCTGGGCCCTGAACTCCTGCAATTCTCTTTCTCTGCTGGGACACAGAAATCCCAATCACAGCATTTCTCTTTTCAGTGAGAAAAAACTGTGTGCGGGGTAAATTCCAACATAATTTATGATGCTTTACTTACCCAAGTTGTGCTTGCTTCTTCCATGCAGCGATATCATTCTTTGTTTCACTCCTCAAACCACTGTTTCTAATTTCTGGACTTCTGCCAGGTTGTAGTCTAAGGCTGGTGAACTGGTATCTCTCCAAATCAGCTAGCATATGAGTATCTTTGTGATATTTTAATATTTGCTAAAAACAAGATAGATGGCAATGCATCTATGGAAATTTCTAATGCAGCTGTTGCTTGCAGTCCCAGGTACTTTTAACTCACACAAATATACCTCATATTGTGGCTAATGTAACAGTACCCAAGCAATATAACACATTTGTCTATCTGTTTGCATAATAGAAGAGTTCTGATAATCTACTAATAAAGAGCAGTGCTAGACACCAAGGACAGGTATTACTCCAACCAGGACAGGACAAGCGTAACTGCAATTGTATCCATACCACAGATCAATTTTAGTGATAACAGACAGGAAAGAGAGTGCCTCCTGGGTAAATCCAAGTCTGATACTAGTGATGGTTTTGGTGGGAAGCCAAACTTCAATGTTCAAAACAGACTGCTAGCCCAAATACAGAAAAAAAGTGTCTAGAAACAACCATAATACAAAAATGTGGATACACTTGCCAAAAGCGTTTGCAATTACTGCTTATTTATGGAAATATATCACATTAAAATTACAACAATCTACTTTAAAGAGCACCAAAATAAATTTCTAAGAAGTGACTTTTGCAAGATTTTAACATTATAAAGGCAGCATAGATACATCTCATGAAGTGTAATCAGATAAAACTCCAGACAAGTATAGAATAATGCAGAAAAACAACAACAAAAAAGATATAACAAAAAATCATCTATAAGAACATTTTTTCTCCTTGTCACAAGGTTTTAGCCTTTAGGGGGTCATTACAGTTGCTCCAACACATAGGAATATTCTCATGCCTCCAAAATCCAGGCATTAAAAGAAACTGACTGCCTCAATTCTGCATAGTGAATGACGAGAGATGGAGTCCTTGTGGGTGCATTGCAGAATTCCTACGATGGGCTCTGTTGAGGACCACTGGACATCTAGAAGTCAGAGTTGCAATCCTTCTCTTACATTCCTGACAAAACATCTAAAAGTCTGTAAGACTAGTATTCCAAATCGAGACAACATAAACACCTTCATAATTATCAAAACAATGAAAAATCACAGTTCCTTATCAGTAAGGCACTAAAATATAAACGCAGTAGTGGCATATACGCTCAGTTATCACATTAGAAATAAAAAAACTTACTTAAAAATGACTTAAAATAAGAACAGGAAGAGCATTAGCCTGTTCCAAATAATAGCTGGTCACAGATTAATACCAGTATAAGATCAGTTTCTAGGCCCTTAAGACATCTGATCTGTTGATCAAAGTTACTTAGATAAAGACAACAAAGCAGGGAAATAAGGTTATCAGACCTTTCACAAGTAAACCACTTCCATTAAGTAAAACATCAGTCTTAGGCGAGAACTTGGGAGTCCAATCAGAATTTTGCAATAGCAGCTTATGCTAAATATACATCTATGCACATATATGTATATACATGTGTGTAGATACACACACATTTCATTTTTACATATAAGTAAAATCTGTGTATATATGAATATACATGTATATACATCTGTATATATAGATAAAATATGAATATGACATTTGTAAAAATTAATAGATAAATTATATATAAACTTAAGAACTCAGGAAGTTCAGTCAATGCAGTGTCCTCATTCTGTTGAGTGAAGAACACATTTAGCTATTAAAGTCTGGATTTACATTAACATTTTGTTTGGGAGAAGTAAGGCAGATTTGAAGTGAATCTCTCAATCACCTACCCACTTACAGGTGTTGGTTTGGTTGCAGAGCAGTATGATGCACATGAACCAGGTTCCTTGCAGAGAAAACTAAGCCAGAAGCTCTTTTCCGTGTGCACGTCAAATGTCTTCCAAGCCCTAACAGATATGTACAAGTTCAAACTGCTAATTAAGCATAAACATACTGAAGATGTTCAGTTGAGGAGACAAGTCTGAATTTAGGCTGAAGCAAAATCTCAGACATGTACGCAATGAAGATGTAGAGGCTTTGGCACCAATGCTGCAGCGCGCTGAGAGCTCCTACTGCGCTAAACTACTTGGTAGGAAAGACATAACCCCGTACTAGCAGACACAGCAGAAGACAGTACCAGGGAAAGAATGGCTATGCTCAGGGGACAAAGTCGTCCCAAATTCTTGTTTTCTTCCTATTGTACTTGCTGTTAAAGTATCTGTATAATGCAGTCATATATACAATAAACCTTTATAAATTCAGACAGCTGTGTCCAGAAGCAAAGAATTTCTACAAAACTGACAAAAATGGTTTCTGATAACATATGTACTTGGTCATGGTGCAGGTGTACATCATAGCAAGTATATGCCATATAAAACTAGATTTTGGTCCACACTTTTGTGTGTAGCACAATTTTTGACATTTTAAACAGTGAACACCACCACGCTTCCATTAGTCAGTTTCTTTTTACCCAATCCCCACCTTCCTGAAAGGAATGGGGAATGAGATGACCCTAACCCTTCGTTTCAATTGCCAATTAATTATTAAGTAAAAAATACAATGTTAGTAGAAAGCAAATCCAATCTATTTATACTATGATTGTACTTAATAATTAAGCTGAAAATAAACAGGATATAGACAGGAGAAACATCATTTAATATCATATGTATACATAATTTTACTATTTGGCAGAGACAAAACACCTCCTCTAACAAAGATGTTAACAAAAACTCTAACATAAAGTTTTGTATAATGCCTTTGGAAAAAACCTACAGTATTCCAAGTAATTAGAAAAATAATTAGAAAAATATTGTAATGGACTAGCTGAAAGAATCTGCAAAAAAGACTAGGGAGAACTGTAACAGTATGTACAGGTGAGAAGGACTGGAAGGTGAACAGCTGAAGGGATAGCTATTAAACTGTTTTTATCTTCCCTGTCAAGTTCTCCTCCTTTGTAAACAAGGAAGTTTTTACACAAAACATCACCACCAACAAAAACAAACACAACCAACAAGCATGTAAGTCAAAGAATGCAAGGCTGTAGTCTGAGAAACATGTTTCCATCCTTCATCAAGTCTCACCTTCCTCTAAAAGAAGTTGTGACAGCTGCCAGACTTTAAAAAAAAAAGTCAGGTGTTCACATGTATAGATTTTACAAAACAGTAAGCACATTAAAAGAGAAATCTATTTTTTTTAAAGTATATTTGTCATGGTTTAACCCCAGCCAGCAATTAAGCACCACGCATCCACTCACCTTCCCCAACCCCCCCAAGTAGGATGGGGGAGAAAATCAGGAAAAGAAGTAAAACTCATGGGTTGAGATAAGAACGGTTTAATAGAACAGAAGACACTAATAATGATAATGATAACACTAATGAAATGACAACAGTAATAATAAAAGGATTGCAATATACAAGTGATACACAATGCAATTACTCACCACCTGCTGATCAACACCCCGTTAGTCCCCGAGCGGAGACACACACCCCCTGCCCCCACTTCCCCCAGTTTATATACTAGATGTGATGTCACATGGTATGAAATACCCCGTTGGCCGCTTTGGGTCAGCTGCCCTGGCTGTGTCCCCTCCCAACTTCTTGTGCCCCTCCGGCCTTCTTGCTGGCTGGGCATCAGAAGCTGAAAAATCCTTGACTTGGTATAACCACTACTTAGCAACAACTGAAAACATCAGTGTGTTATCAACATTCTTCTCATACCTAGCTCAAAAACATAGCACTATACCAGCTACTCGGAAGACAATTAACTCTATCCCAGCTGAAACCAGGCCAGTATTGAATAACGCTCCATATTAGAACTAGATAACAAGTGGGAGATAAGTTTCAAGAAACTAAAACCCAAAGTATGCTTTGCTATATTCATGTAACTTTGTGCATTCTCTGTACAGATATTCTCCACTCATTCACGGAGCATGCTGGCTGTTGATAAAGAAAGGGCTCCCTTGAAGAGAGCAATTCTTAAAAGTTTTTGACTACATCTGCTTTCAGCCAGAGCTCTAAATTTACCCTTGGGAAAGCAAGCACGAGCATGTTAAGCTCAACCATCTCAATATACAGTTTCTAAAATGAGTGTATCTAAATAAACAACTAGAATTGCTCTTGATATTCTACAAGAAGTTAAATAATTAGTCCCATTATCCATATACTAATTTTCTACTGTGAGGCACTGAAATCAGCAAGTTCAAAATATTCCCTTGATTTTTTATTTCCTCAGAATTCTGATCATTATTTCTTCATGCTCTCTCCAGATGGAGGTAGGCCCTTCTTCCCACAGTGAAGCAGCAAGTTAATTTAAAAAAAAAATTCATATAAGTAAAAAAAAAAATTTCATATAAGGAACTGCCAAAAATCCCCCCAAAATAAGAAAACTGTAAGTTTTCTTGTAAGGAAAAAATATCTATTAGGTCCAGGTGACATAGATGCGCACTGTACAGAGAACCAGACATTCCTACACCAGCCTGAACAACCAAAGAAGATGAGAACTTTCAAGTCAAAATTAAACTGCATTAATGGTTGGCAGCAAGGAAATCAGCTGCTCAACTATTTTGTGGCATTTCAGAACTATTTTTGGAGGAAAAAAAAAAAAACCACAAAATAAAAACACACTAAGTTTTGAAAACTCCATTCCTTTAAAAAGATACAGGGAATCTATTTGGGAATCTGTAGGTACACCATGGACACATTAAATGGATGCACTAAACCTCCATTAATAGTACCAAAAGCTAGAATCTGTAGGAAAAGTTAAGCATATACAAAAGCATCATGTTCAGAATAGAAAGACGTGTATTAAAATTGTTTGACTAATAGACAAGCTATTTGAAACCCTAACCCGCCCCAAAACCCCTCTTCTTTCTATCTGAACACAAGCTGTATATTAAACAGTCTATTTTGCTTTGAAGTATATTCTGCTTTCACATTTCTGTTCTCAGAAGACTGGAGTTAACCCACCAAATATAAGAAACAGCCTTAGATATTTTTTCTTTTAAAGTCAGAACTTTCCTGCTCTGACCTGAACATGCAAGTCAGTATTCGTGGCAAATATTCATTACTAATGCTCCTGAAATTTGTCTAACTTTTGAACCACACAAAACAGGTATATTCTCGTACTTCTAGCATGGCAACAACAGACTCCTCTGCTGCCAAAACAACAGATGCCTCATTGTCCTAACATCACATGCACATTCTACAAAGACATCTAACAGCCACAGGGCCTTTCTGCATCTAGCAAAAGCTCCTTAGTTTAGTGTACAGTACAAATCAGACTACCAAAGACTTTTGCCTGGAAGAATAGTGAAACGTGTTTATAAAACTGTATGAAAAAGAATTTGATGCTTAGAAGTACCCCAGGCAAACCGACACTTGTCAGCTCTGGAGAGTCACATTGAAAAAAAAAAATGACAAATCAGCACAGGAAAAATTTCTTTAAAACACCCTACAATTAAACTAGAAGGAGATAAAGATCTATTTAAACTAGTTGTTTGTCTTTCACCATGATCTGGAAATAAGGAAACAAAATAAAAAAAATGGCAGACATTTAAAGTAGAAATAACAGTGATGCTAATAATCAGTGAACTAGTCAGATGAAGTCTATCAAATAAGTTAGCAGGTCTGTATATTGCAACTTCAACAAAAAAAGTGGGTGAAATCAACACTAATGAAGTTTGCATTTGATGGACTGGATTTTTTAAAGGCTTGGGAAGACTGTGAGAAAGAAACCATGAGGAAATTCAAAATTGGTTTAAGCAGGCTGCACACCAAATCTTCAAATTGAGAAATACATTTCCCTAACAGAACATTTCTGATACTCACTACACACATGCATTTTACAGAGGTTTCGCAGTCCAATCTATCCTCATCTCCAAATCACAGGTTTCAAAGAACGTAGAAAACTAACGAAAGAGCTTAGAAGTTAGTACTGAATTCAGACATGTCATATGGAAAAACAGGAATCCGTGAAAGCACCATTGCTGGTTTCTAAAACACTAGACTGTAGAGAACCAAAACATTTAGTGCCTTTTAAAGGTAGCCAAGGTCTCCACTCTAATAAATGTAAAGAAAATGTCATTTAAGCTAGTCTTTGCGGTAAATCAGAGCAGCATGCAAAGTTCAACATATCTGAAGTATCTCATAAGACAGTATCTTCACAATTAAAAAGTACCTGGTAAGAAAGTACCAGATACCCCATGTCTTGAAGCTCAAGGCAACCAGGATCAGGCTATGCTATACTCTGGAAACGAAAGAAAAAGATGCAGCAGTTATTCACGCTAGTCTATTCTTGAGAACATAATGATCTTGACATCTGAGGCACACTGGAAAACTTACAAGTTTCAATCTGCATGTCTGCAGTTCCTTAAGTTGAGGCAGCCGGAGTGCAACTAAAAAAAATAAATTTAAAAACCAACTGTTTTTGAGACAGGTTGTTCCTATTATTTACACAGGCTCAGAAAATCAGAAGGGAATAAATGCTGTAGTATAACTGCAGGACTTAGTTTCAAGTGCAAATGGGCACTGAAAAATCCAGAGTAAAGGAGAAAAATCAAAAGTCATATATTTATATTACATTAACTGCTGAAATGTTGTTCCAAAGACACAGTGATACTAGCAATATAAATGAGACTAATACAAGGAAAAGTAAGTTTTTCAAACAAAGAGAGAAAATATCAACTTGTTTAATTTGAAAACATTTTCTTTCAGTTAATAGAACAGAAAGATATGTCTTGATCAAGTTATTTTTAAGAAAATGAGTCCTACATATGATAATCTCCAAAACAAAAAAAATCCTGACAGATCATTCACGCTTTGGATCAGTCTACTAGAAAGGAGGGGAAAAAAAAGTTCCTATCTGTCACTTTTGACGATGGTGCATTCTGCAACACCACAAAAACTAGTTCTAAGTGTATTTTAATGCATCCTAGATTAAGTCAATCTTAAAAGACTTACCAATCTGGAAATGAACATCTGAGATGAGGTTCTTAAAGTATTCTTTATTAATATCATTAGAAGTTGCAGAAACAACTTTCTTGTAATATAAAGGCACAGGGAGACAGTTTTGATAAAATATTCCAAACCAACAGTAACTTACAGTACAAAAGGACAATTGTAATGCACATACAAACCCCAAACATCTCATTCAAAAATATTTCACTGTGTTCATCAATAATAATGGGCAATGACTAAAAATATAAATTGTTATTGTACAATAAATATCTGATAGGTGCAAACAGAACAAGATTTATTGCTCTCCACAATGTTTTCCCTGTAGTGTTTTTGGGTTTTTTTTAAAGTTCCAAATTCCTTTTATAATCGGCCTTGTAACTTATTTCTGAGGGAACTAAACCCCAAACCAAATCTGATAGGACATTCTGACAGTTACAGAACTGCCTCGAGTAGTAACCAGAACTGGCAGTGTTTGTTTCTTTTACAACTTTAACAATCATACTCCACTCACTCATTGGGAAATGTGGTAGAAGTTTAAAAATCAACTTTAGTGATAAGTCAAGGCTTTTATGGTAGGACAGTATTACCTAGTCTGAGTATTAATCCATTTTCTTCCAAGGGGATTTCATGATGAAAAATAACATGAACCTTCTCTGACAGCTTGTGCCAGAGCAAGCATGTAAAACCATTTTCAAAAGAGGGGAGGGGAGAAATTAAAATTAAAAGCTGCATTGGGCATTCTAACTTCAGAAAACGAGACAAGGGATTGGGAGCAAATTAGGACTACACAGGCAAAGATGACTTAGTGAGAATTTTGAATTCTAAAATATCCTTAATATAGTCATCTAAGAAACCAAAAAGCACTCTGCATCTTTATATGGCTCCACTTTTTGACCTTTGAGAAAGAAAAGTCAGTGAGTTTGCCATTTTCCTCACATTGCACTTGCAGCAATTTTGTAAAGCAACAGCTTCTATCAGTCTTTTGATGCAGTATGAGAGGCATACTAACTTTGCTTTTGAAAGTAGCACATACTACCTTGCTCAGAATTCTTTTTAGCTTGTACAAAATATTGTTTTATACACGCATTTAAGAAATATTAGTTTCCTTCATTACTGTTACAAGCAGTAATATGCATACATTTCCTAAGAGTATCTTTTTATGAATAAGACTTCAGGAAAATGAAGCTTTATAGTAGTTGTAAAAAAAAATTAAAATGACAAGCAAGCTTTGAAGTGAGTTCTTGTAGCAGTAACTGAGGTTTTTATAATAACTGTAATTCATGAGAACAACTCCAGATTTACACAAACTTCAACAAGTCAATTTTAACTGCACTGGGAATAGTCAAACCTACTTCAAGGAAAGGTGTCTAGAGTGAATACAGCTTAATCAATTTAGCTGGTAAACCAAAAGATGAATATTCAGTAAACTCCATTACACTTGAATTCAACAGAATTGGGAATTATGTAAAACAAACTGCTAACTTCTAGACATTATTATTCAAATTAGGGTTTTCTTCTAGCATAAGCACATAGTTTGAGAAGTACGTCAAAGAATAAGCAAGGACCACTGAAATCTGAATTTTGAGAATTATTAGCTTCACTACAGTATAGCATTTTTTCTTTACTACTTCTTTAGAAACTAATGAACAAAACCATTTTCTTTGGTTTATGCTTAACTACACTGGACTAGTGAATTTTTATTTTTAGTCAAGCTTCTATCCCCAATTTAAATCAATACAGATCTTTTTATTCTAGTCTCTCTCAAATTCTCTATCTCTGTTAAAAATAAGCGTTTGATCATACCATGATTTCCTGCTAAACAGTCATGTGTATATACTGGCATGAAGGGCAAAAGTTTTGTACAATAATTACATTAAGTGATATTTCCAATGGCAGAAGTACAAAAGACATCAAATGAATATTAGTTCAAATGACATTTGAGTTTATGATAATCTTAAAAAAAAAAAACACCAAAACAAAAAAACCATAATGTTTAAGTATAGTAAAATACAGTGTAAAACCCCTAAAATTAGACAGTAAACATAGGAATCTCGCACTCACAGTAGGAGTGTACTGCACAGCATTAACATGAAAGCCCATTAAATTTGAAACTATGCAGACAGCTAGATTTACCTGGATGTAAATGCCACTTCAAGGTGTTTAAACAAACACAAAAATGAGACAATGATGTCAGGAGAAAGGCCTTTAAAACAGGCCATGAGTCTAACTTGACTTTCCAAGTAAGAACATCAGCTTCACAAAACTGTGACACTAATGCAGTTTTACATAAAGTACCCTTTGACACACAAACTGTCAATTAAGCTATCACAGTCTTTTTTGACCTACTCCCTTTTAAATAGTTAGGGAGGAGAGTCAACAGTAGCTCAAGTTTTACTTCCGTTAAGTACCTTGTCTGTTTGCAAAGGAACATTTTAACACCATAAAATTGTATTTTTATGGTATTTAGAAAACTGATGAAGTAGGGTTGGGGTTTTTTTATTCTATGTGTCTTTGCAATAGTGTTTTAGCCAGTGTTGCAAAAAAATTTCACTGTGGACTACCTCACATTGTTACTCAATTGTGCAAGGTATTCACGCAGTTCTTTTGCAGCTTGGAATCTACCATATCGCTTCTTTGGGTTGGCACACTCATCCAGCAAGGCCTCAAGTCGGCCATCTTTGGCAATTTCAGCTGGGGGGTCATGAAGTAGTCCTCCAGAAGTGCCACGCCACGTGGCATGTCTTGATAAAAGGTTCTGACAAATAGCATAGTAATTGTGGTCCACAGTGACACGAGCACAAAGAATCTCTTTTGAGAAGGACAGACAAGCTTCTTTATCACAGTCATCAAATTTGCTTTCATACCATACATCCCAGTTTTCAGGTTTATCTGCGAAATATAAGGAGACAGCAAAAAAAAAAGTGAGAGAGAGGAGGAAAGAGCATCTATGTGTCTGAATATAATCAGAAGCTCAATACACAGCAAACTGGTAATATTCAAGCTATAAACCACTTTGTTTAGATGAACTCTTAAATGTTCTAGTCTAAGATTGCCTCTGACAGTTTGACATATCCTTCTGCTGAAATGGTCACGGCAATACAAAAAATAAGGGAAAGAAAGAAAGAGGGTAAAATAGATAGCAAAGAGAGGGAAGCAGAAAAAACAACACACTAAACACATGAAACCTACATTCACACACATACCCAGAGGAAAAAAAATGTAGCACAAACAAGTACAAGAGAATGATCCACAGCTGAAATTAAGAGAAAAACAAGCAAGCAACATGATTTATTTTAGCAACATAGATTTGGTTTCTTCAGTTGCCCTAGGAACTAACACTGTCAAGTGGTCTACCAAAGAACAAAAAAAACATTGCAAAGTAAATGCCATAAACTCCTGAAACATTATCTTCCAACATCTTATTTTAGACATGGTAGTAACTAAGAAGTGCATATAAAAAAGCAGATACATTACATATAACCTTTCAAGAAAGAAAAAAATTTAACAAAACAAATGGCATTTATGTACACATATAAACCCTTCTTTATATTTTTATATATATATAAAAAGTTATCAAACTTTGAAGGTGTAACCAGTGGCCTTGTCACAAAGCTTACTTTAACTTAAAACCTGTTTTACAGAAAATACCTTATAAAATAATAATAATAATATGCAAAAAGTTACTAAGTGTGAGAGCTACTGAGTTCTTACTACTTTTTGTTAGAAAACTTTCATCTTAAGTTTCTAGATTACTGCCAGCTTTGAGAAGAGATTCTTATCATGAAGTCTCATAGTTTTGCAGATCTCTTTTAGCACTGTGATATATCAAGAAAAATTTATCTCTGTTTGGTAGTCTCTGAGCTGACTGTTGGTCTACTCATTTATGCTGCACTGCAAGCCAGTCTAGAAAAAAAAGCGTACTGAAGATGACTGCTAAAACTATAAAAAAATTATGTAAGATTTGTACAATGAACAGCAAACTCAAAATGGAAAAAAAGCCACCAACAAAGGGGAATGGAAAAAAAGGACTTCAAGCAAACTCAAATATGATACACAGAGTACAATCGGATATTACTGTACAGTGCAATTGGACAGAATGTACATATTCAAATATCTAAACAAGCATATTAATCACTCTAGACACTGTTTAATGAAACTTTCCAGAAGATTAATGAAATCAGTATTAAATGTCAAGTTTATACAAAGACTGAGAACTTTCTGGTGTCCTCATTTGTTTTCTGTGTTCTTGATTAATTATTAGATTACAAATCATGCAGCAAAATCCTAGTTAGACCAAATTAGCCTGACAACAACAGACAACAGATATAAGTGTGGCGCTTTCAGCATTCAGCTTCTGCAAGAAGCTACTTGTTCCTGTTCCATGTACACATCAATTTTTTCAGAGTTCATTTGGTCATCTTTGTGACTGAGCTCCAAAAGTCAAAATCTTAAAATGATATTACTTAAGAGGGTGGGGAAAAAAAAAAAAGAAAAAAAAAAAAGAAAAGGTTTCTTTGGGTGGCCCGTAAGTACTAATGTAAATGTGCTAGATATCCAATACATTAAAAGGTTTTCTTGGTAGGCTCAGATAATTTTAATCTAATCTCCTTGAGAACATATAATAAATCTAATAAAAAAAAAAAAATCAAAACCCCACACCACCAAAAAAAACCCCAAAACATACTTCCTTGTAGAAAATTGTGTGGATGCAAAATATAGCCTTAAAGTTAACTAAGTAGTACAGCATACAAAGTCTATTTGCAAAAGCTTAAAAAAAAAATCCATTCACCCAAAGCAAACTGAAATCACTTGGCCTATTGCCATGAACTTCTGCAGAATCTAGGGTTTCATGTTCAATGTCTCTAGCTCTTAAGTTTGTAAAGTTTTCCTTATAAGCTCAAAAGGAATATAAAGCCATGTAATGCCACTTTGTCAAACATCTCTCCTGCTGCCTCTGCTTTGAGCTTTTACAGTTGACAGGAAGATGAACGAATTTTCACTATTCCCATTTGGAAACAGCACTAAAATTCCCCATTCCTTCAGTTCCATTATTACAGAGCACCAGCCTGAACAACTGAAACAGAGGCAGGCTATGTAACTAAGGTGAAGCAGGCGGTAAGACTGCCTTGTCAGTCACAGAAAATAGAATGCCAAGACTTCCGTCCTTACAGACATCTGGAAAAGACTAAAGGAACTTCTCTCTTTCAGCTAAGGTAGAGAAGTCAGTCAGCCAGTCCATCTATCTGTCCATCCATCTGTACAAACNATCGTGCCATCCATCTGTACAACCCCATCCAATGTCCAAACCCTCTCCTCCCACCCCCACCCCTCATTTAAGCAGTATTACAGAGATTAAAAGTATATGTAAATCAAGTTCAGCTAAACTCAACGCTTCGTAAAATTGACAAATTGGTCAAGTTAATTAGTAGTCTAATTGCAGAAGAAAGCTAATTAGTTTTTTACTTAGTAGTCTCGTTATAAAGGCAACAAAATGGGTATTTAGCAACTACACATACTTTCAATATTGTGCTTGCAGAGGAAGAAGCAAG
>VYZV01023856.1:7352-18677 GCA_013401275.1 Pandion haliaetus
GAAGATCTCTGCTTAGCAGGGAAGTTGTTTTTTAACTGTTTCATTTGCTTAAACAAAGGGGGAAAAGGGCAGGGCAAAATAGGGCATTTCAATGAAGTAGATATGTATGCAAAACTCTGCAATCTTTTAATAAGAAAGTCTTTTAAAAAAGAGCCAAATCTACACCAATCCTTCTTCCGTGCTGTATAGTCATCATTTCCCAAAGGACGTTCCTAGTTCCTGACTCTTAATCAGTCTCGGTATCAATCTCGGGATCAATGTTGGAGCAGGGTGAAAGTGATCTGCCAAGTCCCTTGGGCTTTCAGTTAAGCTTTGAGCTCTTAGTGGCTTAGCCACTTTTGGAAAATGGATTTTAAGCACCAAGTTAGTTAGGTTCCTGAAAACTTTACTCTGAATTGACAAAAGACAGAAAATGTGGCAAGGCTCCCTGTAACATGCACTTCTTTATCATACGGAGTGAACAGAGTGCAATGGCTCCAAGCTAATACCATCTTTTCTGATTTGGCTGTGACTAAATTCAGCAGATCAACAATGTCATGAAGTCACATATTAATGCATTGTGCTAAGTTGTTCATTGTGTGTCTGGAAATCACCTAAGTGGTACTTGGGTACTGGTGTAATTTTGAAAATGGCACATAAAAGCTGCTATTATCTGCCAGCTTGTAAATTTGTTGTGAAAGTCTGACTGTTCAGTTCAATGTCTAGTGGCATTCTAGATGTCTTCAGACATCCCAGTTGCTCTCTGCCTCTCGAGCAGAGGACAGGTCTCCCACAGGTACTGTCAAATCTTTCCACTCAGTGAAGGTATTTTAAATATACCTAAAGGGCATCTGAAATGGCAGTAGACATCTGTATTTTGGCTTTCTACACTAGGTGTCATAAACCAGGTGGGATTAAGGTACACCTGAGACCCAGGGGTTTTGCATAAGAAACTCAAATTTGGCTAAAAGTAGTAATAGGACCTTACACAGGGAAGACTAAGCACGTATGAGTACATGCCTGCATTACCTATCTGTTGCTGTATGTTACCAATGCTGCTATGGATCCTCAGCAAGATCTTGGCAAAGCCTGAGTAAGTGCAGTCATGTTTTGAGTCCAGGATCTACTGAAGTCACAGCCAGAGGATAAGCTGAAAACCAAAACTGGTAAGAAGGACCTAATTCAGTTAAACCACATGTGATAGAGCACAGTAAAATTGTATGGGGAGGTTTAATAACTCTTTATTTGCTGGACAAGCATGGGCTGTTAATAGTATTGTCTTAGCCATTCTGCTAAATGCTTGCAGCCCACTTGATGTATACTAACCTTTTCCTCAAGGTATCGCAGGAATCACTTTTCTATCTGAGGCTTGGGAGTTCTGTTCAGATGGCAAAAATTTATTCAAATATCTTAGCACATGGGAACAGAATTCCAGAACAACGGAAGAGTCACAGTCTTCTGTTGGTAGGGAGGCTATGAGTTAGCCCATAATTTCTTGTTGCTATCTCTTTTGTTTCACTATCCCTTTTTGAGGTGGGAGGGATGGCAGAGACACAAGACAGTGAAATAGTTGGTCTGTTGCAAATGCAGGAGCTGGAATGAAAGAGATGTAACAGTCCTAGAGCAGCAGATAATCATGAGAGTACAAACTTGTCTGCAGGCAACAGTTCACCTTTTTGAAATGTATGACTTTAACATTGCAGAGTTCTATGAATAGCTTTCTTTTATTTCATGTTATCCTGCCCTTGCAATTCAAATAAGGTATCCATTGTTTAAAAACATCCCACCAAAGATGCATCTGTCTTCATGCTTTAGTCTTACGTGACTGAAATGCTTTCTGAAATGAATCAGTGATCAGCATGCTTAAATTACGTAGATGAACTCTACATGCAGGAGACTTAGTACCTACTTAAACTATGGAAGAATGAATTTGTAACTTGGATTTTTAGTATGTTGAGGAAGAAAATGTGTTGTTCTTAGCTTAAGAGTTGACAGGATTAAAATTTAGGAAGAAAGCACAAAATGGAACATTCCCAGCTAATTCAGTCCCTGGAACAGCAGAAGCTCATGGCATTAACCTTTGGGTTATTAATATGTTGATGGAGGGAAGGATTAAGAAAAGGGCAGGTTGTGGGACACAAATGGCACAAAGGCCAGAGGCAAATAATCTTGTATTGACTCCAGTTCTAAAAAAATAGATTCAAAGTGGAAAGTTTCTGTGCTCAAACGAAGTCACTTCCCAGCTGAGATTCTTCCTCTGCCTTGGGATTGGAGAAGCAGGTATTTGAACTGTTAATTATACTTAAGAGTCAAGTAAAGTAAATGTAACTTCAAGGCTAGTGCTTTACTGCGAAGACAGTGATATATGTGCTATCTCAGAGCACACAGAGTGTGAAGGCAGATAAACTTACTGAATCTTCATTCCAAAATGTCGTATGTGTCCCCCCGGTGACTATAGTAAAAAGTTTGCCACCTACTCTCCCTTACCCTGCTATCACTGTAATTACATTAGCCGTACTGCATGGACTTTACTTCTGGACAACTGTCCTATGTGTTCCACCTTGGGGGCTTGGGAAATGGTTTTCTCCATTCTGTAGTACATTTTCTTCTGGTTGTGGATGCCCGTATGGGAGCTGATGTGGTAGGTGCTGAGAGCTTAGATCAAATATAGATAATTATGTAGAAAAACTGAAGAGTAATACTTATCCTTCCTTCTGTGAAAAACATTGTAGCTATGCTGAAAATGGGATTAAAATGGCTAAAAATCATCACGAGGGGTCAACTTTTATCTCATTAAAGTCCCACTTTGCTTCTGACATCAGCGGAAAGTCAGCGAGTATTCTGTGGCAGGAAGTGGTGCAAAAAATAAAGCTGCACAGTGGGCTGCCAGCCAGGAGCTCCAGGGTCCTAATCCTTACTGACTTGCTGTGACCTTGGGTGAGGTGTTTCATTTTTCTCTGCTTCCCTGTCCTGTAACCTAGAGTTAACAATTATGTGTTTCAGAGGATTTCAGTTAAATAGCTGTTAATTTTAAAGCACTTTGACGATTATAAGCTCTATATACATGTTAAGGTTTAATCCCTCACACCTGAATAGTACGGCTGATACTGAAAATGGAGGAGTTCATACTGGGTGCCAAGGTGAGGAACACGATGATGAGGAGACCTCGGTCTGAGCAAAACAGGTTTTCAGGCAATAACTCTCAGTAATTCGCAGTTCCTCTGAAGTGGGAGAATGCAAACTGAGCCCAATAGCAGAGTGGGTGTGGGACTGGGAGAATGGAAGGTTAGGTATGGTGCAAAGCGAATGAGAAATATGCTGTTGGTCAGAGGAAGCCTGAGTTTGGACAGTGGGAAAGAGGTTGTGTTCAAAGTTGGCAAAAGAATAGTTAAGCTAACAGGTCGGGCAGGGTGGATAAACAGTGAGAACAGGAATGAGGTGCCATAGCACCATTTTGACCAAACAGAAAGATATTTAATAATGGTTTGGGTTTTTTTCCGGAATGTCTCTTTTGAGATGCAGGGCTGATTGTTTTTCTCTTCCCTGCTCAAAAACAAGCAGCACTTTCTAGGAAGTGAAGTTCTGTGTGATTCCAGCCACTTTAAGCAACAGCATAAATCAACTCTAGATTGGATTCTGCAGCTTGGCATGCATGTGTCTCTCTGGAGTCTCTCATAGCCCATAACCAGTGTGCGTTCCCGAGCTAATCACGTCACCACGGTGACTGTACACCCCAAAATGCAGTTCCTGCATTGTGGGTGCCTCGGGCAGTGGGGCTGGCAGTTCCATTTATAACTGCTACACTGCTCAATTTCAAGGTCATTCAGAGGGGGAGTTGCCCATAAAATAAATTTTAAAGTAGTGCTTATACTTGCTTTGATGCTTTGTAATCAACATACATATGCATTCAGAACTATTTCTCTTCTGGGCTCTCTGTGGCTTTTTAGTATTACATGGCACTGTTTTGGAGAGTGGAGAGAGGAATATACATAAACACTTCTATGTCATCAAAAAAACAGGTAGGTTAATGGTTATTGATGGATAGCAAATGCTTCATGGTTTATGACAGAACAAGTCAGCAGAGCATGGACTCTTTACAAAACACATGGGACAGGTTGAGTAAGCTCAGAGCCTGCACTGGTTGTCAAACTTGTGAAGTACAGATAATCCTAGTTAAATATGTTTAATTGTTATCCTTATGTATATGTCTTCCATTGCTCAGGATCATGTTGCAGTTGTCATCTGGTGGTGATTAGAAGCACACTGGCATTGCTACCAAAGGGCTACATTTCTCTTAGAAAAAGGTGGTTTTCTCAGTGCCATGCAGTTTTTACCAGTGTGTAACAGCATCATTATTTCTTGTAACGTATATAATACATCAGTACCACCCACCACTTACATAACACTACCCAGTCGTGCGCTGACCAGATGACAGTCATGTCATTACACTAGGTTGGGCACTGTGCGGGGGGGGGGGGAGGGGAAGAGTTATTTGGGGCACTTGCTTTGTCATAAAATCTTGTTATAACAGTAGAAAACCCCTTCAGATTGAATAAAAGTAAATCCACCCCTTAGGCTCCATTGAAGAACATCTGTGGCCATTTGTAATAAGTATTTTGCATCTTAAATCTGTAGTACGGTTATAGCTTGTGTGAGTACTGCTTCTCTACTCTGGACACTTGTTCTACTGTATGTTCAAGAGATGCATTCAAACAAGGCCTTGTGCTCTCTCGCCTGGACACCTGGGGTTCACCCCACATGAACCTCTACCTCTGAAGGAGGTGCTGTGCTGAGCTGGTATTTTTCTGCTGGAAGTGACATATCACGTCATGGTCCATTCAATTTACCTGTTGTCCATCTTACGGTGTTAGCTGCATCAACACTGAAAGCTTTACTCATCTGCTGAGCTCAGTGTGAGTGCAGTTTATAGGGGCGAGATCTTGGCAGTTGGGAGCCCTCGGTTAAGAAATGGGATGAGCAGTGAGCTGGCGGCTTTCACCTCTGACAAGTGAAATGAGTTCTTGGGGTTCTCAGGGCTGGAGTCACACCAGCAGCCATTTGAGTTGCAGTGGAAAAACTCCCATCTCTGCTTGCGTTGCACTTTTCCACTGGGGAGCCCAGAGCTGCCTTGATATGTTGGTGCCTCCAGCTGTAGATGACTAAATGAAGCTGTGTGGGCTGCTTGCTGTCCGGCCAGACTGTCCCTGCTATCTCTTCCCATAAACAGTGGAGCCTTTGTTTCTGGCCTTATCGTGCCCCTGCCATCACAGAGCCCTTTCTATGCTCTCCTCCCAGCACAGCCCCTCTGTGTTCAGGGGTCTTTTCTTCAGCTGTTCTTTGTCTCTGCGTGTTTATTGTGCCTGCTGCAGAGTGTGTTTGTTTGGGAGAGAGGAGGAGGGGCTCCTGTTTGTGTGGGGTTTATAAACCTAGTGCATTCTTCAAAAGAGATGCTGAGCAAACTGGGTGGTGTTAATATTAACCCTTCACTGCCCTGCGTTACTGACAGTGCATCACTGCATCAAGATTTCCTCAGTGTGAAAAATGCTGTGGGAGGGTTATGAAGTGCCTTGCTGTGTAAGGCAGGGAGTCCGCTCCCACTTTGGTCTTAACTGCCTTTTGATTTTCTGTGAGTGCTGCACATGTGTATCAGCAAAGAGAGCCTCCCAAACATGGCGAGATGTAATTGATTCTAGGATTTCCCCCCAGCGTGCTTCTGGAACTTGTTTTTATTGCAAACACTGGCTCACTAGCCCTTTCTGTTTGCATAACTGGCTCTTGCATCCTGTTTATGTGGCTACATGAGACAGTATCTCTTCATTGTACCATATCCCAAAACGTTATGGCTCTGTACTTTAGGGCTTTTTCTTTTGGGTAAGGGCCTGAAAACAGGAATTTCTTAAATTCATAGTGTTGTCACTTCTAGTGGCATATAATACCTCCCTTTTAACCAGCTTCTTTTCTTTAACCAGCTTATTAATACTTTCATGGTTAGGATGGCTCTTACTGTTTCCTCAGCACCCATAGTCCCATATTCCAAGAGAGTGCTTTGGAAGATGGAGAAGAGCAACTCAGAAACTTTATTCCCTTGTAATCACATAATGCTTTGCATTAAGTTGGTTGGGGGAAAAAAACCAACCAAACAAACCAACAACCACCAAAGAGAACAGCATCAACTTTCCAGCCTCCTTTTGCTCTTCATCTGTAAGAGGATGGGAATTTATAACACAAAAAATCTCTCGTCCATCTCTGCAAGAAGCTGCAGCAACACAATTGTCTTAGTGTTAGAAGTGCTGGGAGAGTTTTGTATTTCACTGACTGCAATCTGCATAAATTTTGCAGACCTTTTTTATGGTGATCTGCATAAACTGAGCATAATGCAAATATATTAGTTTTATGTGTGATAAACATACATTTTTTTCAAAGATGGTACCTTTTCTTAAGTTACTGAACTTTTCCTCAGAAATTAATAGGTTTAAATTCAGCATTTCACAAAGTAGTGTAAAGAATTTTTAGTTTCAAATAATTAATATCCTGGTATTGGTGGTTGCAGTTCATGTATTGCAGCATCTACGTATTACATTATTACACTGGGAAAAAGTTCAGCAGACTGTGTTCCTTTGCAGGGGGTGGGAGAGGAAGAAATGCAAAATAATACAAGCTTTTGAAACATGAATCCACACACTCAGTCATGACTAAACCTATTCAAACACTCAGGTGTTTTTTCCAAGACTGCTCTAGGCCCTAGCATTGTTGTTGTGTGACTTATTTACTTTATGAACTAACTCAGTTTGCCTCATCTCTTTCTCTTCAAGGAACAGTTTCAGCTGCAAAGCGCACAGGGATTCCAGGACCCCGGGAAATATCAACATCTGTATCCAGAGAGAGAGCCGTATTGCGTGGTCAAGCCAATACTAGGAAAACACAACCCAGCCCCACTTCTTCCGGTACACCGACTCCTACCAAACACGTGCGCCCCACTAGCAAGTCCAAGCAAGAGAATGAAACTGGTGACAAGGCTGTTCTGGAATCTCAGGTTAAAGAACTCCTGGCAGAAGCGAAGACGAAAGATTCTGAAATTACCAAACTCCGTTGTGAATTGAAGAAATGCAAAGAGAAAGGGTCACTTAATGCTGAAGGAATGGGTGCTTCCAACCAAAATTTAGAAACAGTATCACCTGTTGACATAGATCCATTAATACGGACCCTTCAGGAAAAAAACAGGACTTTTCAAAAAGAGCTTGCTAGCCTGGGAGAAGAAAATCGTGTTTTGAAAGAGAAATTGCTTTATCTAGAGAGCTCTCCTCTCTCAGACACAACAACAAGCAGTGGAGGTGAGAGCAGCCTCCCAACCCCAACTACCCAAGAATCCAGTTTTGGAAGCCCATCAAAAAACATGTCGAGAGGCGAAATGGATGAGCACAAGCAGCATGTGAATGGGGGTGCACTGCGCAATTCGGGTTCTTCCAGCAGTGATGTAACTAAAGCTTCCTTGTCACCTGATGCATCTGACTTTGAACATATAGCAGATGTACCTTCCAGGCCAACATCCTCCAACAGCAACCACTTCAAAGGTTCCAAATGCTCCACTACAGGAAGTTCTCCAAACAATATTAGTGACCTTTCTGTTGCATCTCTTACAGAGAGAATACAAAAAATGGAGGAGAATCACCACAGCACAGCAGAAGAATTACAAGCCACTTTGCAAGAGCTGTCAGATCAGCAGCAAATGGTGCAGGAGCTGACTACAGAAAATGAGAAGTTAGTGGAAGAGAAAGCTCTCCTGGAGACTTCCTTTCGTCAACATAGAGATAGAGCAGAACAGCTGAGCCAAGAAAATGAGAAGCTAATGACTCTCCTCCAAGAGCGATCCAAGAATGAAGAAAGCAGAGCTCAGGAGGGGAAGGTCCTTGAACTGGAACAGAAATGTGCAGAAGTTCTTGAAAAAGCACAATTTGAACGAGAGAAATTGCTCAATATTCAGCAACAGTTAACCAGCAGCCTACGAAGCTTAGAAAGGGAGCATCAAGATGCCCAGCAGGTGATTAAAACCCTGAGAGAAGAAAATGAGAAGCTGCTTAAGCTTCTAGAAGTGGAACAGCAGAGCAGCAGCACAGTGACAAAAACTCTGGAGGACTGTAAAATTGCCTTAGAAGGTCTAAAAATTGAGAATGGCTCTCTCAAAACTCAGTTAGAGAGTGAGAAACAAAAGGCCGCAGAAATCAACGTGATGGGATGTGCTACCGACAACTCTGAGGTGCAAGAGATGCTGAAAGTAGCCCATGCAGAAAAGGATCAGTTAGAAGCATCTTGCACCGAGCTTAAACAAGAGCTGCTGAAGGCAAACAGTGAACTGAAGCACATTCAGGGTCTGCTAGCTAAGGTAAAGCAGTAACAGCTGTAAAAATGGTTGTTTATCTGTCCTTCCATAAATAGGCAGTTGTTGGTCTTTAGATTGTTTTTGAGCTATCGATTACAAGTTTCCAGGATTTAAATTGCATGAATTAGTTTTGAACAGAAGCTGGGATCATATGATATCGTCTCTCTTTCTGTTGCTGTCTGCATATTTTCCCAGGAATAACTGTTAGCATAGCTGTGTTTATAAATTCAGAACTAATTTCCCCTAATATTTTTTGCAGAATTTACTATTTTAGTAAATAGAATTGTGTTTATCAAAATTGGAGCAGAGAACAGGTCAATAAAAAATTATTTTGATATTATGTGAACAAATATTAGTGAAAAATCACTTGGTAATCCAGATGGAGAGATGGGTACGAGTAGTTAGAGCAAATATTAAGTTCTGAATAAATAATCATGATTAATTAGTAGTGAACTATAGGTGTCATTGGTCATGAGAACACAAGGACATGAGCTAATGCTCAGAGAAGCTGGTATTTACAGCAGCATGACTAATGATGCATGGTCAAGCTCCAGATGAGATTATCTTTGTAAAACTAAAATATTTTTACAAAACTGAGAAGTATTCTGTTTTGGGATAGGTAAAGTAATGGCAAAAAAAAGTTGTTTTATTTTAGAACAATTATTCTCTGCCTCATTTGGTAGTTTGTAGCTTTGCTGCAAGCAAGCTTAAGTCGGTTACTGTTTCTATTTTCTGTGTGATTCTGGATGTTCAGAAGAGAGCTGCAATGCAAGGCATCATAGAACAAGTGTTAATAAAGTACAAGCCAGTGATTATGTCCCACCGCTGCAGAAAGAGTGATTGTGTGCAGCCTTTCCTGTATGGGGAAGGGATCACGAGAAGAATGGTGAAATTGGCTAGTTGCAGAGGAAGAGAGCATTGCCAAAAAGCACCTCCATGATTTGAGTGATTTAGAAAATCCAGATGTCCTTTCAGCTTAAATAGGTGACCACAGCAAATGGAGTTAGTAGAGGAAGCTCCCAAGTGCTTACTGGAGCTGCAGTTTATGAAGAATAAATGAAAAACTGCTGAGTGCTCAGACTCTGTACCAAACTTTTATTGCTTGGTTTGGAAACCACAGATTTCCTCCTTTTTACTCTTCCTTTCCCTCGAATTAAGCTGTTTTGAATCATTGGCTATTTGTGACACCCAAACAAGACCACAGGTTTCTGTAAGGCTGCCCTTCAGTCAGGCTGTGCCAGTGCTGCTCACTGAATAATTTGTTCATACTCAGAGATCTTCCCCCAAACCGGGAAGCACTGATCTGTGGGCCTGAGCCAACAAACTGAAGTGCAGCAGATTCCCCCTTCAGTAATTCCAGATGTCCTATATCCAGAAATACACTTATCTGCAGTAGCTAGCTCTACTACATATGTTTTCACAATCCATAGAAAATGCACATGGTAAAAGCAGCAAAATTGTTAACATGCATGAACTAATTGTTGTCTTGGCCCTAAGGCAGTGATACCACTCTCATAATGTGATACATAAACAGATGTGGAGCTTTCCAGGAATATAATTCCTCTCTGTTTATTACCTGCAGAGATTGGTTTGGAATTATGGTCATCATATAGAAAATTTAATTTCCTTTGTAGCATCTTGTTTTATTATCTTCATTACCAGGAAAGAAAACTGACATTCATAGGTCATGTATGTTTCCTGAAACTGTCTCATTTGCATTGAAACTCAGTTTATACAATGCTTAGAACACAGGTTCAATTCTTAAGTCTGAGATGCCCAGTAAAACCTCTAATGCATGATATCTCTTAAGAAATACAGACTTGCAGCTTGCTTTCCTCCCTTCCAGGCTGAGAATGAGTGTGGCCAACTGAAAGAAGTGTGTGACCGGCAGGCTGAGCAACTGAGCAGAACCAGCCAGAAGCTGCAGGAAAAAACATCAGAGAATGAAGCAGATATAAAAAACCTGAAAGAGACCATTTTTGAGTTGGAGGACCAGGTGGAACAACATCGTGCTATAAAACTTCACAATAACCAGCTCATCAGTGACCTAGAAAGTAGGTGGAGCTGAAAAAAGGATTTAAGTGACCTTATTCAGGAGGCTTAGTTATGGCTGCAGTAGGAGGCATGTCTTAATACGTGTGACAAGGGCCTCACTTTAGAAGTATTCCAATTTTGGCCAATCCTTTTTGTTCATGCACAGAAGTCACTATTTTAAGTTAGTGCTATAGCAATAATATTAGAGACAGTCTCCAAGCCTCATGCTTCAGCGAAGGATGTATTGACCATTCTAGAAGCTGGTATTATTGGCCTTTTAAAGAGCTTTTAGGGAAAAGCACTAGTAAGAGCTGTGAAGTCGAGGTTGCTGTCATGTTGTGGAAGGGGAGCTGCCACCTGGTGGAATGAGTGGCACACTTCATTTACCGGTGTTACGTCGAGTGTTCCATGGGTGTGTGTACTGAATAAGTGATCCTGCACATGTGATTCCGTAAGTTGAAAAGTCTGGTTTAATACCTCAAAATAATAACCCATTTCAGAGATGTTTGAGCAACAAATCTACTGTTGATTCCATAGAGTATCTTAATTTCAGTTTAGTCTATTTAGTGACATTACTAGAAGCAAAACCAAATAGGCTGCTCTGCCTTCCCATTTTCCCTTTTCACCCTCGCCTTTGTGTGTTTAATAATATTTTCCCTTTTTTACTGTTCCTAGGTAAAGCAATGAAGCTGGAAGAACAAAAACAAGATACAGAGAGGCAGCTGAAGGCTCTGACTAAGCAAATGAAGGTAAGGTTTAGACTCCATAACAAAGCTAAGCTGAGCTTTTATTGCAGTACTGGATTTGAGAGAAGCATTGTATTTTTGTAGAACAATTGTAAAAAGTTCTTTCTATATCCTTTCATTCTCCATTCTCTTCACTCATTTCTAGCTGTTTCTTTGCCCATGAAGGAATAATACAATACATCCTTTGCA
>VYZV01023858.1:0-24619 GCA_013401275.1 Pandion haliaetus
CTGAGGAGAAAACCCTGTTTAAAGAAGGACTGTGGCCAAGACAGCCAAGCTTGGGGAGAGGAGTTTGGACCTAAGGCTGTTCAGTGAAGGTACTGTGGCACTGGCAGCAAAACCTTGCGTGGAAGAAGTAATATGGGCTAAATTTTCTAACAATAGAGTCAGGTTTTTTCCTCCATAGAAAGAAAAAATCACAGAGAAACCTGTGTTTTTAAAATGATTATTATAATTTTTATTTCTTATTCCGCCCCCAGAAGTTATCGTTGAATAATTTGTTGTATAGTCCTAAGATGAGAATCATTTAGTTGACTATCTAAGGTATTTTGCTATGAAAGGATATGTTTGTGGTTAATCACTGTGCTCTTGGCAGAAAAGAGAAGATTATTGCTCTTATCTTATTGCTGTGCTCCTTGAATAGTATTCCTAATGCTGGGTTCATTCCTACCTTGGCTCTTGAGTAGCTGTTTTCTTTTCCAAACCACTCCACCCTTGCTTTAAAGGGCTGGCAACGTAGAGTTCAGTGGTTGCAGTAGCAATTCTGTAACATCTGCCCTTCAAACAGATGATTTTATTTATTTTTTAACAAAAACCCAAGATACTACAGCAGGATTAAGGACCTGCATTCTGTCATTTGTGGTGTACTGCCTTTACTGGAGTTAAATTCAGCTAGACTATACAATCACATGACAATTATATAGCTTTAAAAAATGTGTGAAATGCTAGGTTTTATTTTAAAGGCAAATAATTCATTTAATGGAGATATTTTGCCTCATCACACACGTTAAAAAAAAAGGTAAATACACAAAAAGCATAATATCCCACCTCTGATCTTTTTTTCATGTTTCAGTAATGGACCATTTGTCTTAAGCCAAAAAGAGATAAAGCACATCTGACTTTTATGTCATTTGCCTTACCCACAGGAGCTGCTTTGTCATGTTGCTAGCATTGTATAGATCATTTGTACCAGAGAGGAAAGAGCTGAGAAACCAGTGAATTGCAGCTGCTTTTAAAAAGGACCTGAAAATCAATAATAAATTATTGTTTTCTATAGAAATTTATGTTCCTCATACGTCCCTTCTGACATGTGGATGTAGCTATAAATTAATTTAGTTTCAGGCTGTAAAGAACCTAACTTTCTCTGGACTGACTAGCTGACCTGCATTAGCGATACAAAAATAACACACCTTGGCAGGATAGCTTTCGAGGAGTGTCGAACACTGCAAGTTATTTTTATAGTTTAATGAGATATAGGCCCATACTTCCAGAGGGATACACAGCGAGCAGAGCACTCTATAATTTACTGCTGTAAAATGATCAGGATTCATGCTGTCTATAAAACATGAAAAACATTCTCCATTCCTTACCAATTAGATCATAGTTACAACTCCCGGCTCCTTTGAGCTTAAAAGAAAATTCTAACTGCTAGACATAAATGAATGCTGTGGTTAAATTAAACCCTTCAACAGCCCAAACAGGCTTGAAAGAAATGCCTTCTGGATGTTATTAACATGCATATTTAAGTGCTATTTTTAAAATTTAACTGCAAGCCATAGCAAGCAAAATGTTTATAATAGTTATTTCAGAATTGAAGCATTACTTTGAAAAGCATATTCATTGCTCCTAATTTCTTCCCAATAATTTTATTTCAGTTTTTACTATTGCTGATTTTTTTTTTTAATTTTTTTTGCATGTGATGACAGAAAACTTGAACTGAAGAGCTAAGGTAAATTTTTCCATCCTTGAAATGATGCTCCCCTAAAATATGTCACATACTAATGCAAGGCTCAATTCCTCAAACATGTCTGATTTGCTAAATGAGCAATCCTATTTATTTCAGTGGGACCTCAATGTAGGGAAGGTAGATGCACATGTGTGCAGAGTCAGTGCTTTGGTCTTGTGCTTCAGTTTACAGATGTATCTGCTCACAGCACAAAATTACCTGTGGCTTGTCCTGCAGCGTAGGGAGCACAAAACAGTGTGGGGGAGCAGGAGGTGAGGAAAAGAATAGATAGCAAAGGATTTGGGTTTTATGTGACAGGTTGCTGGTGTGGTTAATCTTCTCTGCTTCAGTACTCCACATTTTCAATTCCTTTGCAATTTGGTCACACTGACAAGCCACAAACACTGCTCGTTCCTTACAAGAAACGTTGATTGCTAGACAGAAATGAATTCAGGGATAGCTTAGAGGTGACCTTGCAAGATTTCAAAATATCAAAGTGTGTCTTTCTAATATGCCTGATAAAAGTGTCATTTAAATATCCATGGAAACTGGCTTTCACACTCAGCTCAGGGGCTTTGGTCATAAACAAAATACTGGACTGTGAAGGGATTTCAAAGATATACCTGGTACTTTTGATCTCTGCAGCTAATTCTTTCCCTCAGCTCAGTCCTTAAGGAAGGCTATTGAAGGCGCAGCTAAGCTAAATGTTCAGTGGGAGCACTGTGAACTGTTTACTGCTTTGATGTCCTCTGTAGGCTACTGCTTCCTGTGAACACGGAGTGCATGGCAAAACACACGTGAATCCCCTCCTCTTCACTTAAAAATTAAAAATGCACTCATCTCCGCATATGTCTATATTTGCATGTAATAGGTGGGAAGCAAGCTAAGCAGTCCTATATTGCCAGGGAGGTATTCAAAACCAGGCAGCAACGTCAGTAAGGGTTAATGTCCCATTTTCGCTGCAAGTTTGGAAATGTGTTTATGCTGTGCACTGTCAATGGGATCATCTCCAATGTTTTAGTTATGTAAACAGTATTTAAGTATAGGTGGTTATTTAACTAATATAATGAACTATGGAACTGTTGATATAATAAGTGAATTAAAGGAGATTAACAGTACATATTCTTTGTTTTCTGATTTTGCACCAGCTGAGTGAGACAGCTATTTTTCCAGTGTGTGGACAAAGGTTACAGTATCATTCAATACAGCCTTTTAAAGATTATCACTGTAGAAGTGAGAATTAACCTCTTATTACTTTATTATCTCGTTTAGCAACAGAATATTTGTAAAACGACAGTTGGTTTCTCCCATTGTTAGTATAAATTATTTTTCCTGCTTTTTAAAATTTCACCAAAAGTCTTTGTGAAATCTATTGTTGTATCTAGGTATGCGATGCTATGAGAAAATCCCTGCTATTTTGCTGTTTTTCCTTAGCTTCATAATTATTGAGTAGGTTAACATGCAAAAAAAAACCCAAACAAAACCAAACCCAGTGTTTTTAAAGTAATTAACACCTTTTGTTGATAAAATCTTAATCAGGACTTTCAGGTTTTCTAGACGATTAATTCAGTAATATCTTCCTAGATTTTTTTTTGTCTTTTTTCAACACTTCATTGATTTTTTTTTTTTTTTTTCAGAGTTTGTCTACACTTAACNTATAACCTATAATGTACAGGCCTTCAGTTATTTTCTTAAGAATGTAAAAATGACAGGATCCTTTTCATAAGATGCTCTTTTTTATAAAAGACAAACAAGAATAAGAATGTCATTGTATTGGAATAACTGATTTGGAATAACTGATGAAAGACACTGTTACTTTTATGTGAGAGTTTCAAAGCATTTTTAAATGCAAATTAATTGAGCCTACTCACACTCTTTGGGTTGAAGAGTTAATTAATATTATCCCCTTCATCACAGGCCCCAGCTGCAAACAATCCTGGGCCTCTCCTGGACAGTAAAACCAAGCAATAAACAGCTGTGTGTTTTGTGACTAGATGGGACTGATGTTTCCTTTGAAGATGTGATCCTGCTGACCTTATTAAAAATACAGTGCAAGGAGCTACCTTGGAGCAGGTGAGAAAGTCCTGGGAAGACAGCTTAAGATAGCCAGCTATATACAATTTCTGTTCACCATTGGTCTCCTCTGGTGAATGTTCCTGCGGCTACCAAAGTCATCCCTCTCTATCATGTCAGCCCTGGCTGTGTGGCAGGGCTTGTCACTACAGGAACAGCAGTGAGAAGAGCAAGACCACACACTCCTGCTGCAGGTGCTCAGTCCCAGGTCATAGCCTCATCTTCAAGGATAGCATGTTTTTGCCAATGTGTTGATCTAAGAACAGGAATGGTCATAGCATGGACAAAAATTCCCTTCCACAGTAAATGAACTCTGCTCTAAGGACAAAAACATCCTGATTCCAAGAGTTTCCATCTCTTGTCTTCCTCCTGTGTACAAACATTGGACATATGGAGGGAGGAAGGAGAGGAGATGGAAACTGTCATACAGTTAACAGCACAATGAATGTAAATTAAATTTCTACCTCTTCCAAGACTGATACAACAGAGGAGAATAGGAAGGTTTTAGTTAAGGAAAGAATCTAGTCATGGGCTGAAGTAATAAAACATATAAAGCTTATTGTCTTTCACTTAGCTTATTTATTTCAGTTTCCTTAAGGTGTGGGAGATAGAGTGCACTAATCTACAAAGAAGTCCCATAACATGGGCTGATTTGCATGGTAGCTGTGTGCAACATGAGGTTTGACTTCACCCTGTGTAAAAGAAAAATATCGTGCCTCAACTCCTGGAGGAGAGCTGGGCAAGAAGATCAATAACTGGTAAATGCCAGGGGAAGTTTGTGACATGAGGGCTGATGGCAACTGGAAATAAGAAGCAAACTAACTAGAGGTCTTTTAAAGATTTGACATGCAGAAATGGTGGGTGGAGTGTGGAAGGGGTTTGCCCGTGCTCTTGCCTTTTGGAAAGCAGTCATGCTTCATGAAAAGGTCTAGAGTAAAAAGAAGTTTTTGCTCATTTTGTCTGTGGTGGTAGTTTCTTTGATCTCCTGCTTACTCAAGCAACTTCCTACTGCTCTACTTCAAAGCAGACTTTTGGAACTCCAGGGCATATTAAGAAAGTGTCCTCAAAAATGCTGTGCCTGTTGGCCATGGTGGTGGTGGGTTCACAAATCATCAGATGATTCAATGCCACAGCCACCATGGAGGTTATGAGTGGAAACGGAGGAATCTGAGGAGTAACTCCTGTAAATGTATGTGGTCAGTTGTACATAAATTATCACAGCTTGCTTTACAATAACTGCCTCCTTGCAGAAGGGAAAACAAATCAAAGTTGCCTGAAATGGTGCAAATTGTGTGGGGGGGGACAGTGTTGTGGGGGGAGGAGTGTTTTTGATGTCCTAATCTAAAATTCATGTATGGTCAGACAAGGGAAAAAAATAATGGTGATGAGATAATCCAAACACTGGACAAAGCAGGTGTAAACTGATTGATTAGTCTCCTTTTAAAGGACACTGCAGACACACAGTAACAAAGTACAGTGCAGGGAGGATTTTGAAAGTGACAGAAAGAAAGGGCTTTAATGTTCCAGAACTCAGCAAGCTCAAATTAAAGATGATACTCTTTTCTACTGACTTAGACTGTAACTGAGCTGCAGAGTTAGATCAGAGGGCTTTAGAGAGGATGACTTTTGCATGCCACACAAACAGGGCTTTTTCTGTTTTGAGAAGACCCTATGGATTTGGAGCAAACCCAATCCCTCTCTTCAGTTAGCTAAGAGCCAAATCCTACCTGTGGGTGAGAGAGCACTTAACCTGCTACATTTGCATTTACAAGAAGGGAGCTCTGCATAGATAGTCAGTCTTTGCATACTGAAGAGGCCCTGCAGGGTCTCTGACGTAGTCTCGAAAGGAAAAGCCCGTGTGTACCTGGTATGTAAGTGACACCTAGTGTGTAAGTGAGTATGTGGCTTCCCTTGTCAGAAGTATACATATTTTAAAGCACAGCATCCTTTGTTGGCAATGTAGTCTGGCATAAAGTCTGCATAGCTGTTAAATCTGCAAGACTGCTGCCCTGGGGCTCCCTGAGCATTGTGGAGAATTTGGTTCCTCTTTTTTTCTCCATTCACAGATGACTGTCTTGAAGGCAGTGTAGTGTGGGGACCTAGAGCTTGATCAGACAATGACTGGAATAAATGATCCATTATAAAGTTTCCAAGAGGCTGTCACTTTGAGTTTGATTTTACTCCTCCCTGTTCATTCTGCTCCTCATCTCACTCTCTCCTTCCCTGTCCTTTCCTGCTTGGTCCCTTTTCCACCTTTTTTATTTTTTCTTCTTCTATTGCTGACATTTTCTTTCCTATGCCTCCTTCTTCCCTGCAGCCTTTTCTATGTCCTTCCTTTATCTTTTATACCCAGATGTCTTATTTAATCTACTCTCTTATTTCTTCATCCACATATCCTACCCTTTGAGCTTTTGCTTCCTATCTCTATTTAGTAATGACGGTTATCTCTTTATGTGAGGGGCTTGGAGACGTGCAGTTAAAGGACATACTCTGTTACTCTCCTTTGCACACTCTCTCCTTGCTTCATTCTCTCAGCTACTTTTTACCAGTTATCTCTTCCTACTGCTGTGTGGCACACCCAGAAGCTCAGTCCTTTGCCAGTTTTCTCCAGGAGGCTGTGGTGGTTATTATTTACCATATTGTGGGAGCTTCTTCTTTCTTCACTTGGCTTTCCTAGTTTCTCCTCCACTTCTCCTCTTTACCACTATTCTTCTTTACCTTTTACCCCTCCATTTTCTCCTCTTTCAGATGAAGTTTGTTTCACAAAAAGGGAAGCTATTGTAAAAGCTAACAGGAACAGCCCCATACCCACCCTTTACACACATTAAACTAACTGCACAAACCCACAGAGAGTCTAATGAGGTGAAAAACAGCAGGAATCTAGATTTACTCTGGCTGTCTAGAAGTTCTTTGTTTGCCAGAACTCTGACTTCTTGTGAACAGGATGTTTAATCTCTAAGTATGAGTTTATTTGCAAGTCATGAATTTCTTTGTGAAATGGACATCTGAAATAGTTGAAGGATGCTTCACAACGGGATTGGAGTACTGTAGCTGAAGTTCAACGTGGCCTTGGACCACTTCTGAATCATGAGTTTCCTTTGTCCAAAGACTTATTTTTATTCTGTGATTCTATTTCATTCCTGTGCTGCATCTTCTGTATTGTCTGTGAACCAGGTGGTAAGGGCCTTGATGATTTTAATGGGAAAGTGAAGGAGCTGGAGGGAAAGCAGTAGGCAAGACATTTTTTTAAAATGCATAACTTGGATGATACTGTATAAGTCTCTCTACTGTTGATTTTTATTAGGTTTTTTGTGTTGGTTTTTTTGGTTTGTTTTTCATTTGGCTTTTTTTCTTGTTTTCCTAATCCTTAAAAATAGAGGATGAGAAATATTCTGGTAAGGTCAAGAGAGGAAGTCTGCAGTGGCATGACATGCGTAGTAACTTCTAATAAATTACAGAAAATTCATCATAACTGAGTTGGAAACTTCTGCTAGTTAGAAAATTGCCCCTCTGTGGAATCACCAATAAATCAAGTTCTTCTTGTGTTTAGAAGTGAAGCAAAATGTAAAAGAGAAGGGAAACAGAAGCAGTAAAAACGCAAAAGATGAACTGGAGCTCTCTGCTATTGAAACATTGATCTCAGTACTGACCTAGTCTTCATTTTCTAACATAATATGTAAATAAGGGCCTATATTTGATACTGGTTTGTAAAACCAGCAAGTTTTTTCATAAAGTGATTCCTTTGGTTTATCTACATCTCTGGGGCAAATAGTAACCTACTATGTCATGCTTTTATTCCCTTTCCCTCCCTACTGCTTGGTGGGAGGAACAAAACCTCAACAGGTAGTGCATCCTTTCTTTCTTGGAGTTAGTTGGAGAAAGGTGAAGAATGAAGGGTCTTGGTGTTGTATCCCTGCAACTAAATAGATGTGGGCAGTAGGACTTGTTCCCTTTTCATTGCAGAGCTGGGAAGGAACCACTACCTTCTGGACCAGCATAAAATGCTACTCTTGACTTGATAAGCATATTCATCTTTCCTGTGAATGTTCATTGACATCTCTAATGACTTCAAACACAACCTCAAGTTGCTGCATATCAGCTGAACTGCAGTAGCTGGCTGTGTGCTCGCTTCTAGCTGTTGGCAAAGTAAGCTAAAAGACCTTTTCTTAAACTTAAATAAAAGATATTTAAATTACCTCACATTTGCAGTGGCTAAGAGCCAACATACAGCTTATTACATTAGCACAGCTGATAGGGAATTCATCAAGCTATTGCAAATCGATCATGTAACTGACCCCTTCCATAATGTCTTACAGTGATAAGACAGCTTGTAATGGGATTTGATGTGTTATCCAGGATATCCTGGTAAAAACACCTAAAAACTGGAAGTAGTTCATGGTACAAAGGGCAGCTTCATTAAGGATTATTCTCCACAGGTAAGGAATGAAAGTAGTCCCTATAACAGGGTAATGAACTAGGCTGCATTAACAGAGAAAAACTCTGCTTTAGCTTCACTAGCAAAGTCCCGAGCCAGCAATTGTTTGGTGTCACGAGAGCTCTTCAGCCTATACAGCCCTGGTTACACGTCTATATAGGCATCCTTAAAGCTCCCCTAAAACAAAAGATGGTGCTGCAGCTCACTAGTTTCTGGCAGCAAGTTTCTGAGGACTCTCAAAATTATAAAATATTTTTGTCATTCTCTGTCTTTCATTCTGTCTAAACTGATCTGAGGCAGCACAGATTTTAACATGAAGAAATAACCTAATTTTAAGCAATGAGGTTTTTAAGCATAAGCGTATTGCCTCAAGCTTGTGAAGTTACTAGCAATCATGGAAATTTGGCTGTTTTTCCTCCAGCTTGGCTGTCTTTCTCCTCCTGTTGGTGGGGGTCAGGAGTGATGCTGCATTGGGACTCTCATTGACATCCACCATAATCAATGTCTCTAATCAGTGTTGTTCTGCGGGCATTGTGAATGGAACACAGCAGAGTGCCTGGTAAGCACTATGCAGAGACTGGATGAAAATGAAGAAGGGAGGGGGAAAGAGGCAGGGAAGAGGCTGGGAACAAATTAAGGAATCAAGCCTGAAAAAGCAGAAAAAGTAGTCTTCAGGTATTTGTTGCAATTCAACAGGAATGTGGTTAGATTGTGCACTTAACGTCATGCCTTCTGTCTCCATGTGCACTTCATCATTCTTGTTTTATTGGCATCAGTGTCTGCAGCAGCATGTGTTTGAATCTGATGCGCGCACCTATTCACTGGAAGCATAATCTGAAGCAAACTAGTGATGCAGAGGGTAGTTAGCAAAGATGGACACTCACAGAAAACCACTTGAAATTTGGTACTGTATTCTGTATTGGAGGTTGATTTGTGACCACCATGCAATTTTCAGACTATCCTAATGGTGAGAATAATCACAAGTTTCAAATAACAAAATTAACTTAAAAATGCTGTATTATCCTGAATAAAATTGTACCAGATAAAGTGTAGCGCAGTAACTGGGCTAATCATAGGGGATTACATTGAGGGAAAGAGCAAGTGAGCAGAAACATAAGAAAAAACTACTTTCAAATGAGGAAGTTGGAAGTAGAAAATGTTGATGACAAACATTTGTCTTAAATTTCTGTAACAAAGCAATGCTGCTGGTACCAGTACCTGTTATAAGACTGGAAGAATACAGGTGCCTAAATGTTCACTCTGCATGCACTGTTAGAGAGTTCATGGTGTGTCATTAAATATACAGTTCTACCAGTCTTGCTAGGCCACGGTAATGAGCAAAAGTGCTTCCCCTCTGATCTGCAGCTCAGTTCCTCAAATTTCTACCTCAGGTCTTCTGTCAGCCATCTGTTAGTCAATGAGAACAAGCATTAAAAAAGTCCATTTGACACAAATCTTTATGTAAACTAAATTTTTTATGAGTCCTTCACAGATCACAAGTGGCATATTGATATCCTGTTCCTATTGTTAGTCACAACATTTTTGGATCTGGCCATATTAATGTTTCTTGCTTAAATATTTGTACCCTTTTTTTTTTTTTCCAAAAAGTGAAGCTCAGTTATTTTTTTTTTACTAATCAGTGATTGATTTGGTGAACTAATGCCAGTTCACTGCGATTACTTTAGCTCAGCAGCAAATGGGAAAAAGAACCTCTGTATGGATGCTACGTGCCAAGTAGATCATGCTTCTTTAAAAAGATACATTGTCTTGCTCTTGTCTATGGAAGGATGATTCAAAATTATTTCATTATATATCAAAGTCTTTCCTCTGTCTTTAGATCTTTATCAAATACTTTTGTGAGACACTTTTAGAAGGTTCTGACTTAGGGAAGGTAATAAGATGGTTCCCTTTGAAGAAAATCTAAACCCACAAATGAAAGAGCATGTGCTTTTGAAATGCTGTAAGAAGACTTTTTATACTGATACAGAGGACTGTTCAAGAATCTGATCTGCTTAGAAGCAATTATCATTTAACAGTTTAAGCAACAGCATTTACAGATGAACACATTTTAAAAATAGCTATGTATTTTACAGTTATACGGCTATAAAACTCTTTGACATGGCAGAGGTCTCAATTCTCAGAGCTAGAGACCATGCCTGCAGTATTTATAGTAAGTTTCTTGAATGAAAGGTATTTCACTTAGGAAAATGAACTTTATCACAACAGGTCCTGTCCTTAGGTGAATGCATAAAGAACCAACCAATTATTTTTCAGCCCTTGTGTAGGAGATTAAAAGAAGGGATAGAGCTAGGAGTAACAGCTAGAAATGTCTTTCCCACTAGTTCCAGGTTAGCTTGTAAATAGTTTGGATTTGTTGTGTTCCTCAGCTGACTACGTACAGGGGTTAGAGTGACTGTGAAGAAGCTGTATGGTCTAGTAGTCTGTGCCTGAGTTCCAGGATAGGTGTTGAATCAGTAAGCATACTTATCTCTTGCTCTCACTTGCAGCCTCATTAACCTGAAAAAAAGTTGAATGAAGTAGAATAGGGTTATTGATATCTATTTGCCATTTGCATTTAATGGACATGTTTCAAATTTTGTTGAATATATAGCTTGTATTTTTTCATGGATGCTTAACTCTTAGTTAGGTGGTGTCTGCATTATCAATTTGGTTTGGAGCAGCAGCACGATTTTGAAGTAATTTCTCTAATTTTTCTCCATTTGCCTCATGTTTTGTTGGGTCTCTAAGTGGTTCTGGGAGCACAAACTTTGTTCCTGTCAGGAGAAGCTGACACACTTTCACATGCACTGGGGACAGAAGATCTCAAATCCATGTGTGGGACACTAAAATTTTCCGGGGTGACTGATTTGTGCTCGTCACTAGAAGACTCAAATCCTTGAGCACCTGTGAAACAGCGAGCAGTCCATGTACTACACGGAGGACATGGGCTGTGTGTGCTTTCCCATTTGCTGTTGACTGCCAGCCCACTGCTATCTACCAATGGATACACCTCTCTGCAGCCCCTTCCTCAGCTGCCTAGTTTTCTGATACAAAGATGTTTCCCTGCTTTGTGTGTCCTATCTTTTGCTCCATCCCTCCTTGCAGATAAGACAGAGCCATACTTCTCAGAGACGTACAGTGGCAGGATGGAAGGCAACGGTCATGTGTTGCAGCAAGGAAAATTCCAGTGAGAAATCAGGAAAAAATGTCATGAAGGTATTAAAACACTGAAGGTGGTTGCCCAGAGGTGTTGTGGAGTTTCCACCCTTGGAGTGATTCAAAACTTGACTGGTCACAGTCCTGAGAAACTTGATGTTTGTTGGCCCTGCCTTGGTTGGGAAGCTGGACAAGGTGTCCTGCAAAAGTCTTTTCCAAACTGTATCATTTTATGAAAGATAAGTTACCCTCACTCTTGAGCTTGGGTATGCTTTTGACTCTCCTTGAGCCAGACTTCAGTGAGCACATGCTCTATTTGTTGCAGTCTGTGGCCTAACTAATGCTCATGGAGTAGCTAACATCTGTTTTTAGTCCACCTGAAGCAGTGGTAGTATGCCTTGAAATAAGACTGTGGTTTTATGGATTTAATGTAGAGTTGGAGGTATGTATAAACAAACAAACAAACAAACTGAAACAACCCACCTGAAACCCCCAAAACCTCAAAAGAAACCCAGCCAACCCTGCCCTCGAAAACAAGACAAAAAAAGAAACCTGAGCCCACAGCCTGCTACTTAGAAGTACAAGTTATATGTGGACATTACAAGGATAAATTTACTTCCAAACTCCTTTAAACTGATTAGTTTTCTCAGCCTTTAATTTTATTGGATTTTTCGAATACTTAAATTCAAGTAACGTGTCTTCAATGATTTGTAGGTTATCTGAGCTACAGGTTTGAGATATGAAAATATGGGATACATATTGTCACTCTCAGCAGGAACATGGCTCAAGACAGCTTCCTCAAGAAGGTTTGTATGAGTTTTTATTTTGCTTAAGCCAGTATTTGGCATTATCTTAAACTATACTGAAGTAATCCATCCTTGAGAAAAACATGTCTATACAGAGATTTTCAGAAGTTTAAATAGATGTATTTAAAAATCCCATGTAGTAAAGGCTTTGGTATCTCTAGAAGGGTCCTGGATCAGAGATACAGCCATTAGATAAAAAGGCAGTTGGCTCAGATGGAGGCAAAGAGCAACATAAAAACGTAGATATGGGATACAGAGTAATAAAACACATCAACACCTGAAAAAGAGTTTACCTGCCTCAAAAGATGACTGCCAGCAGGAACAAGATAGTTCCTTACTTTTGAAGTAAAATGGAAAGTTTTTGCTAGTATCAATGAAATTGAGATCTACCTTAAAATGTTTGTCCCAGCAAAGCTGTTAAGCATTTGTTTCACTTCAAATCAGTGAATAATTGCATTCACTTTTATGGACCAGGGCCAAAGAATAATCAAGTTAAACTGATTATAAATGCAACAGATATTATGGCATAATTCCCACAACTGCACATACTGAAAATTATGAACTAGTTTTTCCTTCCTTTGCTGGTTTTTCCTCCTGAAATGTTGCTGCTATGTTTTTGCTTTCTTCTCACCTGCATTTTATATGGTGTTAGTTTTTTTGCTGCTTATCTTCTGACAAGTATGTTTTAAGACTGGGTGCCACACAATCACTTTTGGTATTTTGTTTGAACTGATGTCGATATCTGTCTGAAAGCTTTACTCTGAAATGTGACATAAATGTACTTTGATTTCAGCATATTTATATCTCAAACCATTAGTACCTGATGTTTCATTATGCCTTCTGATACTAGAAAAAGGTAACTTGGAAAATAAAACTTCTCAAACTTTAAAGGAATAAAAATATTTCTAGGCCTCTTCCCACAAGAATATATAAATGACATTTTCATAGATATTAGCAAATAATTATCTTTCAAATAAAAATAATTGAAATAAATCCAGCTTTATGAGTAGTTCTCAGGCATCATGTTTTATGAAATGTCATTTTTTTATAGATAATATACTTTAATCAGTTTGGAGACCTTACCATCTGTGCTATGGGAAAAATACTTTAATTTCTCTTAATTATTCCTGTGATTCACAAGTTATGACCTTTCTCAGGGACAAAAATAAATGCCAGTTCTTCCAAGAACAAAATGTGCACAGTGGAAGTAGAAAACCTGCACATTTGTATTAAAACAACCAATGTCCTGAAATGAGTAGATCAGCAGAGGCAACAGGGAGCAAATATACTGCTTTCAGTTTGACAGTTGCAGTGGTTTGGTTTTATACTGCAGTGGATAAATATCCCAGTAATTAAGCAGGAATACCACGAACAGTTTAGATGGAAATAATGGCAAAGTCATGCTCTGGGATATCACAGGAAATGTAAAAAGCCACTAGAAAGGTGTTGCATATTTTTTGGGGTAACACACTGGGGACTCTCTGTCAGCTGCTTGCTGAGTGCTGATGCCCTTCTTTAGGAGCATCTTCCTTATGGCAGGAAGAAGTCAGCAGCAGAGGCAAAGCAGAGGCTTCATGTTAAACATATTTTATTTAGAAGAGACAGCCATGGACAGTGGAAGAGCTGCCCAAGGTACACGGCAGGTCAAAGCAGGGGAGGCTGGCTGGATGTTAGTTCTTGCAATGAAATGTGTTGTTTTCTTCCTTCGCAGAAGCAGCAGGCCATTGTATGTGGTAAATGCATTTGAATCCCTCCATCAGTTTTTTTGTTTCGGTGAAATGGGTTCCCTCAACTGTGAGTTTCTAACACTGAAACTAGAAGGGGACTGCCTGGGTTGAGAGCGCACCTGTCCTGCGCAGTGGGTGCAGGTCTGGTCCTGCAGTTAGTCTATGCATGATTCCCTTCAAACTAGCGTGTGAAAGCACGGAGGTGATGTAGGGGGGTTTAGGACATCTCTTTCCTTCCTAACATAGGTGTACCCTCTGATTTGCTTGTAGCGAAGCAAGCCTGAACACATTCCTCCCATCCTCAGCACACTGCTGGAGAGCTGGGAGGAAAAATGCGCTTTGCACCCCACAACACTCTGCCAGAGCCCAGGAATAACTCTGCTGTAGTGCCAGCAAAGAGAGCAAGGGCTGAGCAGAGCTGAGAGCAAGCTTACACCCTGCCAGGGACTGGTCTCTGGGGAGGGGCTTGTGCCAGTCTCCAGGGCACATTGCTTTCTGGTGTCTGTCACAGTAGCTGTTATTTAGATTTCCTTTTCCTGCTCTGTTCTCTTTTCCAAACACCTCTCATGCTCCATGGTAACCCCTTTCTCGTCCTTTCCATCTTCTGGTTAGATGCTTCTGTTTTCCAGCATATGCACCCCTGGCTGTGGGGTGTGAAGGTCATTGGGGAGGTGGCGACACAGGAGGGGCTCAATGGGGGCTGCAGCTGTCCCCTAGCAGAGAAGTTGCACAAGTGTAACTGCATCAAAACCGGGCACGTGCCACCTACCCCAGACTTCAGCCACCAGGAAAATCCATTCTTGTGACCAGCACCTCTGAAAAACTCAGACCTTGGATTCGTGTGATCTGGCTCACAAAGTCATCCTGCAGTTCTCTTAGAAATGTGTTTCTGGCTTCCCTACATGCAGACAAGGGCCTGGAAAGAGGAATGTTAAAGGCTCCAGTACCAGAAGTTAAATAAACAAATTTTGTAATTTTTAAAGATATCAAGACTTGTAAAAACACATGACACTTCTCATGACTCAATTTATGATTCTTTGAATATTTGGCAATATTGCTCTTTTCAGGTAACCCCGTCCTTACTTCGTTGTATTCATTGTCTAGCACTGAGGAGACTTATGTACCTTATCTACAGCGAGGGACTTAAGTTCGATGTGGCTCATTCATTGTATCTTTCTTTCCTTCTCTAGTTCTCTGTCCACACTGTTATATTTTCCCTTTCTCTGTTGTTACGCTATTTAATGGTCTATTTTTCAGGTACTTTTCAAATGCCTTAAGGAAATCTAAGTAAATTCTATCTACCCAGTTACTGATAGCAACTCCTTTAAAGCACAAACAACTGACCTCAGAAGGACTCTGATGTGATTTCACTTTTAAACTCTGCTCATTTGACCTCGCAGAATTAGTCTTATCCTGGTCTTGTACCGTTTTATCCTTAATTAGGGTCTCAGTCCATTTTCTTCAGAACATAGAGATTCAGTTTATGAATCTATAGTTTCTACAACACCCTGTGTTCGTTTCAAAAGGAAGTCCCTGATTAATAATTTTCCAATTTCTGTGAATACTCACTGTTTCTATGGATGCAGCACATACTGTATCCTTGCCAGTGTTGCCACTGCTTGACGCTGTTCTTTTCTGAAATGTCAAATTACTTCAGTTTCTCAAATTTGTCAGTAATTTTCCTCTCCATAATTTAAATGTTTTTCAGGGCAAGGTCCCCTAGTTTGTTCTGTGCTTTGTGTTTAGGTATTTCCCTATCTTTCTTGGTAAAATGGGGGTTTTGGGCAGGAGCAACTTTATTTCAAATTTTAATTTCTTCTTTAATGAATATTTCTACCTGTCATTTCTAGGAGCTTTTAAACCTTCTCTTTTCAAATACATTTCTAAAAATTTTGCTTTTATATGATCCTTTTTCTACTTAATTTCTACTTTTCCATTACTTTATCATCATTTTCCAGGTCCAGTGTGTAATTCTAATGTTATCAGTAGTGAAAAATGGTTATTAGGGTTTGAATCAAGTTCACAGAACAACATTGAAGCAATCTTTTTATATGGCTATTTTAAAGTTTCAGGCCAACCCCAGCAAAGGAATTCCCCCCCACCCCCCAATTGATGACGAAACATTATTAAGTCTGGTTTCGAGATTTGCCACGTCTTGTACCGGATATACATCTTTGACTCTTTACCAAGGTTTCTCATAATTTTCCTTAAAAGGAAGATTAGAGAAATTTTCTAAAGTGCTGAAATGTCAGTTTTCATGTTCAGGCCCCAAAACATAAAATTGCATCTTAAATAATTTATTATGTCATTCAAATGTATTAGAGGTACATTCATTTGAAGTTTTCCTTTGAAAGTAAGACGAAAGCCTGGCATTCTTGTCATTCTTCTGCAGCACATTTTTCTTGCCCATGATATATAATTTGAACTCTGTCATCTGCTGCCCTTTAATCCTCATTCTTTTTCTTAAGAAGCCTTTTTTCTTCATCACTGTGATCTCGAAATAAAAGGCCTCAAAAGATTAGTTTTGACTTAGAAAACATCTTAGCTTCTATTTTGGAGGGGAAAAAAATGCATAAAAGTTATTTTTAATGTTTGTGCCACTTTAGGAAATCAAGACATGAACTTCATTTTTATCATTTTCCTGTATAATGACAATTCAAAACCAAGCCTGTTCAATGTAGTCTAAAGCTAGGATTCCTTGTAAATATGCAGTACAAAACCATCGTGCTCGTTGCCAGAAATGTTTGAACAACTTTGAGGAACAAACCTCCCTTAGGCTTAAGGACCTAGAACTCAAAACTGGAGTGCATATAGTTAAAACAAAATCTATAATTTGATTATGTTATCAAGTGTATTTTCAGACTGTTGTGCTAGAGTTGCAAGTATCTGGGAAGACTTCTGAAAGATAATTCTGTCGGACAATACAGCATCAAAATATTTAATGTCTCAAATGAAGTGAGGTTAAAAAGTCAAACCAGATTAAAATATTTAAATCTTTTGCAACAATTGCTATGCTTTACTTCAGCACACTTAAGCTAGCCTAACTAGTGGCTGATGCAGCAATTTATGAGCACACAGGAAATTCAAGGAACAAGCTAACTGTGGGTGGGAGCAGCACAGAGCACTTTTCACAGGAGGCTTTTGTGGGTTGATGGGGAAGAAGGACAAACTATACCTTTCCCTTTGCTGCTTCCTTTGAAAGGGGAAATGCATGCTTCTGTACATGGAGTCATCATGAGAAGGCTTCGATGAGAATATTGTTCACTGTAAGCACAAATAAAATCCAACAGCCTCTGATTGTCAGCAAGTCTTTATTTTCTAACAATCCCTGGGCTAAAGCTTGCTATGTTACTGTTATTGTTATTCTTTTTAAGGCACATCAAGATGGTACCAGTCCTGCTAAGTTTCAGGGATGAAAAAAACATCAGGTGAAAGGAAGAGATACAATGTGGGCTAGGAAAACTCAAGTGATAAATCTGCCAGGATTCTCTTCAGAGGAAAATTTGTGTTTTAAGAATAAGACGTGAAAAGCTTGAAACAAATGCCAGGGCTGTGATCATGCCATGAATCATCTCTGAACCTTTGTTATATTCATGCCACCCCCTTATTACCTAGCATGCTGTATAATTAGAAAGCTGGGCCTTTTGCAGAAAAGAAGTCTTACTGTGATTTTAGAAATATCCATTTCCAAACTGATTTCTTTTACTGGTACCCACTTTGTTCCAAATATCTGGTCTGGAGATGAATTGCCCGTTGGCCCCATTGTCAGAATGACAGCATGAAAAGGGAAGCATGTGGTTGTAATAATAATGTGGTACATGTGTAGAAGGTCAGAGAAGCAACAGATTAACATTCCAGCAGATGATTTCCCTAGGGACAACTCTTGAAAGTATCAAAGGCCAAAGATCATGACACTGATAATGTGTCTAATGTTGTTGGCAAAATAGTTGCTTGAATTTGTCAGTTGTGGGGGTAATGCTTTTTCTCTTTTTTCAATTAGGTAGTGAAACCTGCTGTGAACACTGAAAAATTAGTTCCATAAATATTAGTCTAATTATACAGGTAGTAATGGTGTTTAAATCAACCAATTATCCAGTCTCCATTATGTCATATATTAAAATGATGGAAAGTAAAACTAATGGATTAACTGAAAAAGTTTTCTTTGTGGCCCAAAATTTTGGCATAGAAAAGTTCAGGAAATTTGTGAAATCTTTGTTATTGCTGGCAGTGCACAATAGATGCTATCCTTCATTTCCATCACAGGAAGTGTAAAAGATGGGAGGCCTGTGTGGATGAATAAAAAGCTCCTAGCTAAACTCAAACAAAAAAAGGAAGCATAAAGAGGATTGAAGCAAGAATGAGTAACCTGGGAGGAATACAAAAATATTGTCTGAGCATCCTGGGATGAAACTAGGAAAGCTAAAGCCCAAATGGAAGTGAATCTGGCCAAGGACATCAAAGACAACAAGACGTGCTTCTGTAGGTACACAGGTGACAAAAGGACTAGGCAACATGTGAGCATGTTGCTCAATGGGGCAGTGGACCTGGTTATGCAGGGCATGGAAAAGGCTGAGGTATTGAATGCCGTCTTCACCTCAGTCTTTACTAGCAAGACTGGCTTTCAGGAATACCAGGTCCCAGAGACCAGCAGGAAATGCTGCAGCAAGGAAGATGTACCCTTGGTGGAAGAAGATCAGGTCAGAGAATATTTCAGCAAAATGGGCATGTGTAACTTCATGAGCCCTGACTGGATGCACTCATGAGTGCTGAGGGAGCTGGCAGATGTCATTGTAAGGCCACTCCCAATAATCTTTGATCAATCATAGCAACTGGGAGAAGTATCCAAAGACTGGAGGAAAGCGAATGACATCCCCGTCTTCAAGAAGGGCAGGAAGGAGGACCCAGGGAACTACAGGCCAGTCAGCCTCACCTTGATCCCTGGAAGGTGGTGGAGCAGCTAATCCTGGAAACCATTTCCAGGCACATGAAGTACAAGAAAGTCATCAGGAGTAGTCAGCCTGGCTTTACCAAGGGGAAGGGCCACAATGATGAAGGGACTGGATCATCCCTCACGTATGAGGAAGGCTGAGAAAGATGGGACTGTTCAACCTGGAGAAGAGAAGGCTCAGGGGGATATCATCAAAGAATATAAATACCTGCAGGGAGGAGGCCAAGATGATGGAGCCAGGCTCTTTTCAGTAGTGCCCAGTGACAGGAACAGAGGCAATGGGTACAAACTGAAAGACAGGAGGTTCCCTCTGAACATCAGGAAACACTTTTTCACTGTGAGGGTGACCAAGCACTGACACAGGTTGCCCAGGGAGGTTGTGGAATCTCCATCCCTAGAGGTATTCAAAAGCTGTCTGGACATGGTCCTGAGCAACCAGCTCTAGGTGGCCCTGCTTGAGCAAGGGTTTTGGACCAGATGACCTGCAGAGGTCCCTGCCAACCTCAACCATTCTGTGAATCTGTGAAATTATAGTATTTAACAAAAATATATTTTAAAAGTACTCTAGTGTCAAAAGTCACTGGAAGAAACAGCTTTCTGGGCTTCAAATCTTGTGGGTCTTCTTGATAAGTAAAAAGACATCTCCTCTATCTTCCAGCCTTGCCAAAACCAAGCGGAGGTTTGAAATTCAAGGTGAATGCTTTAGTAGTGAAAAACGTGTTTGAAAATGATTGAGACTAGAAACTGCTAATGGACTCTTTTAATTAGCTTAAAGTACCAAGATGAAAGAGTCAGCCCTTTTCACGCTCCCAGCTGTTTTCACTGTGTGAGGTAGTTCCTTCCCCTGCGGATGGGACCTAGGTGTGCCTAACCAATACTTCATTATACAGAAACAGAAAAACTGATTCTTGATTCATTTCAATATATGACATATGGGCTGGAGTGAACAGCACTCACGTGTTCAAATAGCCTGAAGCAAGTAGTTTAATAGATTCCATGACTACTTGATGAGTCTGAACACAAAAGAGGGGCCAGGGGGACTCTGGCTAGAAGTAGCAGGAGGAAAATGAAGCAGTGACATACAATGAACCAAAGTTTTTTTCCTGTTTCTTAAAATATTGGTATGTCTGCTCTGCTGAATGTACTGTTTCTTTTAAAAGCTTCTGGAAATACTCTTATGAAAATTCAAAACACAGACACAAATCATTTATAGGAGACAAAAAACAATAAGTAGTGTCAGCACAGAGGGATATATTTTACTTGGGCGTGCCAAAAGGAATTATGGTGGGTTGTGATGAGTGGAATATAAAGTAACATAAGTTGTCTGTTGACAACAGAGTTTGAAATTATAAAATGTAAAACCAATATATTTCCCTCGCTAGTATCAAACAGCTGACATTTTTTTTATACCTCTTAGCAGAATAACATGTCATTTTTCAGAGCCCCATAATTCTGTAAGCATGTTTAAGTACTGGCTGTTATTTATTTTGTTTGTTTATTTCGTTTCAAGTATTACATAGATTGTGATGCACTGAGATGCGTATACAACAATAGTGGTCAGCATTTTGTTGGAAGCTGTTATCATAGGTGATTTTCTGGTCTTAATTTTGGTTTTGGTCATTAAGGGGATTGTATTTCATATACTAAAATAACTAGCAATATTACCACCTTCTTATGAATAATCACTGAGCTAAAAAATCCTGCAGGAATCTTATTTTTTAATGCTATTTAAAAACCTAATTATAAAAATAAGTGTGATAAAATGACAGTAGCTGAGTTCAAATAAGAGCTTTTCGAGTGACAGATGGTAATAAGCAAGTCAGACAGTTAGATGATGGTTTATGTGCTAGACATCATAGGTGTTGTAACTATTGACCCATGTTAATGTGGTTACTCTGGCAAATAAAACGCAGGAAACAAAGCTAACTTGAATGACTTTTATCCCAGCTGTAGAGTGGTAGAATATCTGTCAGTCAGCAGCAGGTATGGCCAGTGCCAGATCTTAAACATTTATCACCTTGTCTCTTCCCTCTTGGTCCCTCTTTTACCTGCTGTGCCATTCCTATTGCTGTTCTCTCAATATGCCTTGTTTGTTACCACTTTGACATTTTTGGTAGAGAACCTGATTCTGTTGAGTAGAGTTATTAGGGTCAATAGGAAGCGGAGGTGGTAGGAAAGGTATTTATCTCCTCCTGCAAGAGGTGAATGAGTCTTGTCTACAAGGCACTCTAAAGGCCTTGTACCGAATGGTGACAAAAGAAAATGAGGTGCAGTGATGAGAAAGGCATCAGAGATAGTTGCAGGGTTTGCTATCCATATGAACACCTGTGATTCAAGTGCAGAGGAAATATGTGGGAATGGCAAATACGTTAGAAAAAAATCAAGCTTGGTTTGTGAAATATTAAGCTTCACAGATATTTCAAAAAAAGCAATTTTTTCCACCTTTTGTAGTAATTGCACTGGGATGTGCAGTTAAGATGCAGCCATTACTGTGGTTCTGCATACTGTTGTGTTCTGCCATGTTGTTTTGTGTTGAATAAAGCTGGCATGGCTTTTGGGTCATTGCCAACTATGGGAAGTATGCCTGCACTGGAGAAATGGGCTGTTAGTAAATGAACCAGCAGGATTACAGCTTTTCCTCAGTAATTGCAATGGGGTGATTATGATACTCTCTGGCTACATGTCTCCTAGTTAATCTATGTTGTTCTCAAAAATCAGACCATAGGAATGGCAATTCCAGTCTCTCCAGGAGAGAAAGTGAATGCTGACTGTCTATCAAAGTTGTGCTTTTTAAATTGGCTGCCTGTGTAGGGTCAGGGAGTTGTAGGGTGGATGATGGTATGGTGAAGATGTGGATGGCAGTGTGAAGAATACATTTTAGATAACCACAGCAAAGATCATTGAGCAGATTCAACACTTGTGCTGCCTGAGGGGTGCCTGAGCTGTTAATGGAAGACGTGCCCATTGCCAAAACAAGCTTAAGGTGGTCGTAATGCAGGACGTACTGCCTGGGTCCTGTGGCATAGCTTATGACATTATATAATATGTCCAGGTACAAGTTCATGATTTCATTTTTCAGTTGTTTGGATTCCTTCAAAATTGGAAGAACAGAATTTATTCCTTCTGTATTACCATAATCACATGCCCCCCTCATTATTTTCCCTCACTGTTGATTGCCCTTTCTGCACATGACTTTCTCCTTACTTTCTAAAACTATTCCTATATTAAACAAAGATGAAGAAACTGAGTCAGCTGCAGTCACACACGATTCAGTGTGAATATACACAATTTGCTTTTTGGTGATCAAAATCAAGCTGGTGATGCATGTTGTTCTTAACAACAATTCAGTGACATTAGTAGTGCTTATAATTGCTGCTACTGCTTTTTTTCGTGAAGTAAATTTAAAATAAACAGAAAAAAAGGTGAACTCTTTAGTGCATACTGAACTAGCAGCATTGGGTTTTGCTGTAACCTAGGCTGTGACAAACAAACTGCTGTAAAGAGCATGGTCCTTAGCCGGTCTGTTTTCAAACAAGAAAGTTCCTTGCATAGAGAAGGGAAATCAAACACATAGGCATAGTCCATACAGAAATCCCACCTATTCAAAGTAGCCACCCACACAGTCACTAGAGCTCTCATCTAGGACATTGTAATTGAAAGCCTAGTTGGGAGGGGAAAGAACTTCCTCAAGTCTGTAGTGGGGATAATGAAATATAACAAGAATTAGTTGTTAAGGTATGGGGAAGTGTGTTGAGAAGGCTATTTTAGCAGAATATGTTCCCTTTCAGAACAGTTTGAGTAAGTGTGTTGCTGGGAAAGGCCTTGTGATCAAACTGGGAAGGAAAAAAGTTTTCATCCCACTGCATGTTTAATTCAGTGTCCAGGACATTTATGTGTCTGTGATATATTCAAACTGGAGACAAAGTAATAGCAAGGTCGCCTGGCTCATAGGTGACAACTCTAATCACTGAGCTAGTGGTTGCTTTGGACTAAACGAGCTCTTTGCGGACATGAAGTGTGATTTCCCATTTTCCCTGAAAAAAACCCAATTGTTTCATAATATATTTACATATAAATAATATGTATATACTTCTGAAAGTTACTGGTTTCATCCTGATGTGAAACAGGTTAGTTCCACCTGAGTGGATCAGGTTGTAGCCAAAAAAAGAGAGGGAAGATGCATTAACAGATATCAAGCCTAGTGAAATACCAATGAAATGAAATCAGATTAGAGGAACAAGGACGCATGGTCTCCTGCATCTGTTGAGAAGGAAGGAGGACAGGCAAGTGGTAGAAAAAGCAACTGCTCCTAATGCGAGGTTGTATCCAAATCTGTTAAGTCCAACAGAGCTGTTATGTGTCTGCTGCCCAGTCTCCACTGCAGCAACATACACAACTCACTTGCACATACATCAATAAAAGTGTATCTGCCATACCAGTGCCCTCATCTTTCTGTTCTTCCTCTTCTTTCCATAATAATCTTGTTAGTGTTGTGTATGCATTGGGATATCCCTGTGGTTAAGTCCTGGATTTTGCCCATCCAGCTGTTTATCCATCCTGCTGAGCCTTGCTGATGGAGGACATGTTCTTCTCAGATTAAACCACTCAAAGACAAAGTTGTTTTATGGTTTCCTGTAGTGTCACAGAAGGTTACATGGAAGACCAAGCACAAAGGATGCACTTCAAAAAACAGGTTTGTCTTCATTCACTACATCAGATCTGCTGTTAGTCTTATCTGGGCTTTGTGAATAACACTTAGTTACCTCTGAACCAGACAACTTGGATGTTCTTCAGTTTTTCCTGAACTCATTCACCTGTACCATGTGCTTCATGCCCTCAATTTCTTATTAACTGTAGTCCTGTTCGTACCCTGCTGGTAGCTCAAATACCTGGTTTCCTAATATTCCTTACTGCTGAGTTCAGCTACAACTGGCTTTCTTTGCCTCCCTACAATATGACCAGTGCCCATGTGCCAGCTGGCAATAAGCATTTAGGAGCTGGCACAGGCTGAGGGTTGATGCAGACTGAGACTAATTGCTCTTAATGGGAAGCATGGCATTTTCTGGGACCTGTGACCTCATTGGGTCCTGTAGAAAGAGGAGACACCATTTTTACTCGTGAGAGCCTGCAGCAAGCAGACTTGACAGACCACCTAAATAGTGACTGGAGGATCAGAATGGAAGCTCTGTTTGTACCATGAGCTATTATGTCAACAGTTGCCTTTATTGGCCAATTGCCAGGGAAGACCGCAATGTGGAGGACTTTTTACTGAAAGCGGTTCTGAACTATTAAACCAATGTTTCATTGCTCAGATTTTCAAAGAGTTTGCAGAGTGCTTGGAGTCTGGCCAAAGAAATATATTCATTAAATCAGCCAATGAACAATGTAATGTTTTAGTAATATGTTACATTTCCCTGGCAAACCTTGAAAATACAGGACTCTCGTCCCTCTTGAACACTCTACCTCTTTTAAAAAGGGCTTTCTTTTCTTAGCTGTCTGTTGCATTGTGTACTAGATGTTGGCAATCAATAATAGAGTGCAGAGAAATCAGAAGAGAGCTGGTCAAAGGAAGAGACAGTCCTGAGGATCTATACTCTTACTTTGCATATGTCCCTGGTGACTAAAGCCACTGGATGTGGCTACAGGAAGGAGCCATTTCAGGTAAATTAGTTTTTCTTCTCCAGCTTGGACAGCTGGAGGAAAGATCTTAAATAACTTTCTCAGGTAGAAAAGCAATCAAATACACCCTTCAAATAT
>VYZV01023858.1:29314-41352 GCA_013401275.1 Pandion haliaetus
CAGACTTTTCTGTGTCTGAACAGCTTTTTCACATCTCTCTACACACTGTCCTTCTGAGCTGCCCTTTCACTGTGTGCCACAAATCCGCATAGCATCCCAACTACTTATTAAGCTCTGAGAATGTGTTCACTAACATAAAGACATGAACTGAAGGCATTGGCTGCTCTGGAGAACTTAATCAAAAAAGTGTGAGAGAGAAGGACATAGAACTGTGAAACTGAGAGAAAAGATTAATTTTTATATACCAGTGCATGTATATGTGTGAGTAGCATGATTTTACTTGCTGCCTGCATGTTTTCCTCTCTATTTTCATAGTGCCCTCAGTGGCAGCCTTAGGTATAAGGCACACAGCTGTATACATCCATGCACATAGAACTCAGGTTCTTATTTAAAAAAGTAAAAAAAATCTGTATTTTTGTCGTGACTGGATTTAATGGATGGGAGGTTTGTGCACATATGCACACAAAGGAGATTTTTTTTATGGAGAGGCAAAGTCTTTTTAAAAAAAATTACTTAGCCCCCATGCCCAAAATGTGCATGTTTTCAGTAGATATTTATGTTTACCACAGTTTTTCAGTAGCGTGATGACTGACAATTTGCTTTTCAACCCAATGGATAATTTATTTTTTAATTAAAAAAAACAGCAAAAATTGACTTGCTCGGTTCCAGGCAGTGTGGCTTCAGCCTTAGTATTTAAATGAGTGTATTAATAGAGTGTGCATACTCTATTAGCCAGTCTTCCATTTCCAGGTCCTTCCCTCATTGTAAAGTCCTTGTTTGAGTCCTCAGGCATTCTTTTCTCCATGAGCTCTCTTTCTGCATTTGTGCAAGAAAAATATGAAATGAATAATAAAAGAAATTGGAAGCTGTTCGTGGAATCCATAAGCCTCTGGTAATACAGTAAGGAACATGCCTGAACAGCATATATATACGAGAACAGCCAGTGAGAATAATAAAATAAGAAAAGATATTATGAGGATATGCATTCTCAAAGCACATGGGTACAATAGAAATATAGGGGCATTTCTTTATATTGAGCTTCAGGGGATGCTCAATGGGTAGGTTCAGACTCCTTGTGTAGTAACAATTGATAAGGAGCCAGCCGAGCCTGGGTAATGAAATATTCTCTTTCAAGGTTAACAGTGGACTCTCCCAAGGCTTTTCATTCCTTACCGAGTTAAGTTTTCAGAACAGCATTTGCCAAATGTGGCTGGACCTGCTTGCTGTCTAACACCAAAGAGTGCAGGTGGGAGCTCAAGGATCTTTACTTCCACATTACAAAGCTGCACGTAAAAAAAAGTATTCTATGCCCTTGCACCAATCCTGCCATAAGGCAACATTATTCTCACCTTCTAAATAGGCTAATGGTGATTGAGACAGGTGAATAATGTTGACTGGAGACAAGTAGGGAAGTCCTGTGCGACAGTTGTTTCCAGGACCTTGGTTTCCCTGCTTCTGGTATTGATGGGTTTGGTTAGACACAGGATCTTACAGGCACTTATGACTGATAAATACTTCACTTTTTTGCATGGGGGTGGGGGGAGGAGTTGGTGGGATAGAGTTCATCTTGAAAGCCTGCAGCTTCACAAAGCCTAATCCACAGCTTGGGCTATTTAATGAAACAAGATGTCTAATAAAGGTTGTATAAGTCTTAGAAACTCAGAAGGCTTCCCTGGATGAGGCAAGGGCCCCTTGTTAGGAGGGAGAGAGCTGGGAAGGTGGCACATCACTGCTATTTGCTTCCCACCTCAAGTGCTAAAGCAAATCTGACCCCAAACCACTTCCATTTCTTTTGCACGTTCATTCCCTCATGTTCACCTGGAGCACAAGCTGGAGACAAAGTTGTAATTGGAGTAGACAATCATCAACACCTGCCCATTTCTGTATTTTTCGTGAGACGAATGTACCTTTATTTCATATAGTAAATGATATTGACTGGGTTTACTTTCCTGTGTAAACTGAGTATTAGTGGCAACTTAAGAATTAAAGTCTGACTTGTGATTTCATGGTTTCCACAAACCTATTATTTCTAACGGTGTACAAGCAAAACACAGTGCAAATGATGTATTCATTGGTTGTAGTTCACTTTTCTATTTGCATGCTGTTAACAACATGCAGATGGATTAAAATGAATTTTTGGTTCATTATTTAAAATTGTTCAAGCACTTTATCTATTCATTTAAGGGGGAAATACATCAGAATAATGAAAAAGATTGTTAGAAAACCTAAGTATTTGATATGTATGATGTGTGATTTGTTACTTTTGTCACGTACTGCTGTTTCTGTTTCATGGTTTTATGGTTGTAACTTTTCTAAGCAAGAGGAGAGAAGTCGGAAATTTCAGTATGGCCATGTGAATATTTTTTAATAAAAGACCTCACATTAGCACATGCAATGTGACAGAGGAATGAAGGAAATGGTTTGCAGATTTTACCAAAGAATGACTGATACCCGGGCACTGCAACACATGATCTTTTTCTCTAGAATTACTTTCTTCTACAGACTTTGTTCTTCTTTAAAACCTAGTGTAAACTCTTTTCATGTGGATGTGTAACATTGTCCCATAAAGGAGCTTGTTTGTGTATGTGTGTATCCCTTTATGTAAAGGAGTAGGGGATTTTTTTTCTGACTTGACGTAAAAAAATTTTTTTTTGGTGAAATGGTTTACATGTGTCTTGAGGGTATCTCAGTTATACATCTTTTCATATATGCAGAAGAATAAAAATATCCATTAGACTAGGTATAGTTGTAATTGCCCACTAAAAAAAATCCGACAATATCTAATCATCTTTTATACAGTTGTTATAAGTTACAAGCACTCTTGTGTTCTTATCATTTGCTGTAAATTCAGTTTTGGTAGTGACTTGGATGCCTCATAAATATCTGTATGCATTTTGTATACAGCTGTTAACATTCACAGAAATAACTTCAGATTCCTTACAAAATGCATGTATTGATCTGTGCTTGCATAGATAAACAGTTTGATACTGAGAAACCCCTAGATGGAGGTGTACATCAAGTACAATGCAACAGCATGGTAAAGCATCAGCACAAAAAGTATGGTACGCAATAGAAACTGTGGACTGAATATATTCAGAAACAGCATTATAATCCTCATTCTGGATTCTTCAGGTTCTCCTTGTGTCAAGGAGGAAATGTAACAGAACTTTTAATGTCTCCCATTTGTCACGCTTACCTCTGAGGTGCATTGCAAAAACACACAGCATCCTAACTGCACCATAAAAAGGGAATTATTTATAAAAGGGAAAGCCAGACACTATGGACTGTGAACCATTCACATACTAACTATAAACCAAATCAAATTAATCTAACAATTCCAAAGGGAGCTATATAGTTTAACTAAAGTAGGGGAAGAAAAGAAGACCACAACAGTTTGATAGAAAATATGCAGCACTGTGTTAAACAAATGGTTTGCTACTGAATAACAGTTTCTAATTTATGTGGCAATGAGTGAGTGTAGTATAAGACATTAAATTCATTATTTATATTTTGCCAGAGTCTGAGTATAAATTGGTATCTTGATGTGTTTCACTGTTTTCTACCAGCTCACTCAGAAACAATCTCAACTGACTTTGTTCTATTCTAAAATAAGATAGAACTGGGCCCAAAATTTTGCTGGAATCAAAATAATTAGATAGTCCTGTATCCAAAGAGGCAAGGCCTTTTTTTGCTTTTGCTGTGATAAAAAAAGACTTTCCCCTCAAATTCTTACTGCTGGGAGAAGATTATTTACTCGGCTGCCCCAGTTTATAGCCATGTAATTTTACCAAACTCTGAGCAGTTGTGCCTGATTCACACCACCAAGAGAGGACAATTAACAGCCCTGTTTTCATTTTGCTTCTTTGTCACCTTCAGTAGCAAGCATGGGGGAAGCAAGGGTCATTTATCCCAGGTAAAATTTCTTGCTCTCACTATAGGTGCACAGCTCTCCTTTCCTGTCTGTAACCCAATGTCTCTGGTACATGCCCAGGCCAGTAAGGCAGGAGGCATAGTGACTCCGTCACTCACCTGCAGAGGGGCAGCGGTGGCAGGCAGCAGACTTTTGCCAGTTTCTGCTCAGCTGCTCTCCTGTGAATGGCAGAAGACTCCTTCAGCAGAGAGAGGAACTGGGGCAGAAGGCATTGTGGTGGAGCACTCTAAGGGTGGGAGAAGCAGCATTTGCTCTTTCATCTCCCATAGAGCAAGCCATGACTATGCTTTGTGGAGAGTTATGTGTCCCTCCAGAAACTGGAGGCTGACCAGCTGTCCCTTGAGCAATATGTTGTATCAGGACCATATTCCTAGGTCTCATATTTTGCCAGTAGTAGCTTTAGCCAAAAATTTAAGAAAATAATTCACCTGGAATCAGATTAATACCTGCTGTACTTACTGTGGTAGGTTCACAGAATCACAGACTAGCTGAGGTCATCTGGCCCAACCCCCGTGCTCAAGCAGACGTTGATCCTCAGATGGGGTCCTACGGCCATAGAAACCAAAATCCTGTTGCCGACACTAGCTCCACAACCAATTGCTGACACGCATTATCAGTGACCTCCTCCTCTCTCCATGCTGGCAGGGTTGAGGAGAATATTACCTGTGTCCCTGTGATCCTGACAGTCACTCCCAGAGCTCTGTAGTCACCTTTGATACTCTCCAGGTTTCCCTTAGCAGTGTCATTGGTGCCCACATGTAAGAACATCAGGGTCAGAGGGTCAGACAGACCTTGGCAGTCTCCCCACAACAACCAGGATCCAGGCACCCAGCAAGCAGCAAATGGGTCAGGTTGGCAGGTGGGTGCTTCTGTCCCCTGCAGCTGGGAGTCACCCACTCCTGTCACTCACTGCTTCCTCATGGTGGTCTTGCGTGGTTTAGGGTCAGCTGGCCCAGATGTTTCACTTGAAAGCACAGCTGGTTTCCTCAGACTTGAGGGCAGTGAACCAATGTTGAACCCTCTGCCCAAGCAGGGACAGCTGCTCCAACACCTGCTGGGTAATGTGCCCTGTGGCACGTCACCACCATACTCAAGAACATTTAGGCTGCTCTGAACTCAGAGGAGGACCCCTTCTTTTCATACTTCTGCCCAAACTGCTGCCCTTGGGATCTGTGCTCTGGGCCTGGCTCTAATTAAGTCTTCTTCATAGCACCAGCTAAAAGGGTACTTGACCAACCTTTGTTGTGAAGTGCATGCAACAAAGGCTCACAACACCCTTGGTCAAGGGCAGCTGGCCAAGGTTTGATGCTCCATCCCCTGTATCTGCTGGCCCAGACAGATAGTTGTCTCATTAGGTGGGCATTCTTATTTGTTTGGGGCTTTTAAATCTCATTAAGGGTAAAAGTTCTTCAAATTGTAGTACTGTTAGAGATGAGATCTGTGTTACTGATTAGTCTCCTTCCTGAAACCCTTAGGAGACTAATTGCTGCTCACTGCTCTCTGTATGTTCTTCCATGTGTTCAGCCCAGATGGCCAATTGATCTAATTTGATGTCCAAGGCAGCCGTAGCTTCTCGTGGCCTGGCAAATATTGATGTTTTGCAGCAGCATGATTAGAGATCCTTCCCTTCTGGATTGCATTTCGGCTCCAGGGGAAAGCAGACAGATCCTGCTGCCCAGCCCAAGGAGGGAGAAACCATGCTGCTTTTCATTGCTGCTACTCTTTCTCATTTTGAGAAGAAAGGGTCTGAATCTTTTAATAAACATTTGGATTTAAAAACCTGCTACTTGTGATTGAAGCCTCCGTTTTTATTATACAAGTTTTACATCAGTTTTAACTATTGAAGTGCTATTTATGATGAATCCCAGTTGAGGGCTAATGGTGTTAAAGGAATTCTGGTACTTGATTTCTCTAAAGACTACTCAGATTAAGTAAAATATTTAAATAAATCTTCACAAATGTTGCTTTCTAAAAAGGAAAGCCACTCCCTTATTTGTAGAAACAGAAATTATAACTAATTTTGTATATTACCCACTGCATAAAAACCTTTGCTTCTTTTGCTACAAGTTATTTCTCTTCCAGAGACCAAATTTCCCCCCAAATGCTGGTCCAGGTAATGTTCATATCTTTTTTCTTTAATCACTGCTTTAAGCGTGACAACTGCATTGGACAGAACCCAAATGATCTTTGAAACTGATTAAAGTTTAATTGTAGAGGGAAGAATAGAATTAATAAATGCCCAGCTGTGTTTCTTGATCTCTTTTCTGTTTTGTAGTTAGTAGGAGATAAAAAGAGGCAATCACTCTTTAACCATGTAATTAATTTAAATACAGGAATAACTTAGCATTCATGAATGCATCTCTGTTTTATCTCCTCATTTTATATCTTTGTTTATCTTATCATAAAATGTGCAAACTTGGTTGATTTCATCTATGTCCAGGCCTGTGGCTGCAAAGGAAAGGAAATAATTTTAGTTTTGCCCTTAGTAAAATAAATATACTAAAATTTGTATGCTGGCCTTTGCTTTTATGGGCGAAGGCAATTTGATTTTTAAGGAAAATATCAGTGGCTAATGATATCCAGCCGGTTTGATTTACACTAGTGATGATGTCTTCATTAGTCAGAACAAATGATTAATCTCTCCTTGCCGCAGTGGCTGTTGTGCTTTCTCAATCAGCCATTTTAATTTTCAGGTTGACAACCAATCAGAAAGAATCCATTACAGATGATCAAAGCTCGTGTGAGAGAGAGTTTTTGCCTCTAAAATGATGAGTGGAACCGGTCTGAAGTCTTCTGAAAGTTATTTGTGTTGTAATTGCAGATTTGCCAAACTTGGCACTCTGCCTGCTGACACCTATGTCATTCTTCCCTGCACTGGTGAATTTTACCTCTTTATCCACTTTGTCAAGGTAAGCTGGAGAGCCAGGGGTAAGCCTGTTCTACAAACCCGGGGTGGGTGAGACAGGGGTTTGCTGAGTCCCCTCCCCGGGCAGGTGCTGCCCTGTGATCCCCAATGTGGTTTTGGCTGATGCCAGCAAAACCCCCACAAATTCTAAGCATAGTTCAGGAATTACTGTGGGCCAAGTGCCATTCCCAACAAGCAGTTTGAATGTGCCAGAACAGGGTTCATGGTATGCTTTTATTTATTGGCATAGACACAGCCCCTCCTATTTTGTTCTGGTGGGCCTGGTGGGATACATAGGACGAAAACCCTTTTGCTGGTTGCATGTGAGTCTGCCCCGCACCTGGAACTAGTAGAGATTAATCAGTACCAATAATTACCAATAGATTCTTCTGTGATACAAGGTTTTCTAGCTTTTCACTGAGATTTTTCAGACCCAGGCTGGAACTTTAGCAACACGGTATTTTGCAAGTTCACAGTGTTTCTGCGTGGTGTGATTAAGGATCACAGCAACTCTACCGTGCCAGGAGTTAAGGGTAGGTGCTGCAGCAGGGAGGTGGAGACTCCACAGCCACTCCAGGAATTAAAGATGCTGATGCATGGGTCTGACCTGGGGTCTTAACTAGCTCAGGACTTTCCACAGTCTGAGTGTGGGTGGTCAATCTGTCTCATCTTGGAGAAAGGTAAGAAGTTCTGTTACCTTCATTTGAGGCTTTTAAAGACACAAAATCTTAAAACTCCCCTTCAGCATGAAATTCATATGTGTGCATACACATATGAACACATATGTACACATATATACATACACACATATGCATACTTACATATATATATATGTATTTCCCTTAGGAAAAAAGGCATCTGGTCAGTGGCCCGTTGGTTAGGTCATGCAATTCAAATTGAAAGACAAGATCAAGTCCCTGACCTGAACCAGAGAGAGTGTCCATAGGGTAATGATTTGACATTCCCACAAATTCACAGTTTTGCTTCCAATGTAAGAACTAGACCAGGTCATTCAGGAAGCCATGGAGACTTCTTGTGTGCACAGCATGCATGCAGAGTAAACACTGCTCTTCTCTCAGTGCTTCAATATTGCCCTTGTTTGTTCTGCCTTCCTACATGGAAAGGAAAAATATTGTTTTCTTTTCAACCATACAGGTACAGTCATGTTTTAAGACTTCAGAATACCTCATAATATCCTTATTAAAGGATATAATTTTTTTCATAAAACAAATTTAATTCCCTGTTGTTTGTAAGATAACGCTACATATTCTTTTCTAAGAAGGCCAGTGTAATTCCCTAGCAAAAAGAGAATTTGGAAATTTTTGTTAGCAGGCTGGATGCTACATACAATTTTTTTATCCTGGCAGGAAGTTTGCACTTTTTTTAGTTGCATCCTTTTTATGGTGTTTTTCTCTGTGGGACATTATTTGCAAAATTACTTTTGTAGTTTCTACAGTTCAGTTAATTCTGGAAAGAAGTAACATAGAAATTTGTATTTATTTCCTTATGGTAATTCTAGTAATTCCCCCAATCTCAAAATGTGATGTTACCTCCCCCCTCAAAAAAGAAAAAAACCCCAAACCAAAAAACAACCCAACAATGAAAAGAAATATTCCTACTTTACAATATCAGTTTGTTTTCTCAAAGTCTAATGTTTTCTGATGCCAATAGAAAAAAAAAAAACCAAAAACAGAAAAAAGGCCATTTGGCTTGTATTTTTAGGATTATTTTTTTTTCTGAGAAAATAAACATTCTGTGTTTACTTCCATCCACCTACTTGTGGTTCAGGTATTCTGGTTTTTCTGTGTTTCTCAGGTTCTGAATAGACGTTTAGCATGAGTTCCTTGAGCGCAGGCAGAAATAAACATTTTATTTGTAAGGAAAATTCTATCCTACAACTTGGATCTGTTATTCCAACCAAAAAAATCCTTCTTCTCTGACATAATCAAATCTGTAAAGCCTTATCACAGAATACCCTGTAGACAAAAAGGTTCATAAATGGAACAGGGTAGCAAGACATTTATCTTCTGAATAGCTAACATGCTCCATAGCAAATTTTTGTTTACATAATTGTAATGGCTTGATGCAGCAATTCCCCTTAGTTGCTCTGGTGGTTTCAGCAAGCCCTGGAGTTTGCAGTCTACAGCCCAGAGTTTTGTAATCTCTGTGTGTTAAATCCTTCCTCAGTCAAACCACGTGCTCCACCCCAGTGTTAGATGTATGCAAGAGAAGGTGGTATGGCTGGTGAAGGCTGGTCAAAAAGCTTGCCTTTTTCTTGAAAAACTTTAGCAAAGCTAAAGGAGAAAAGGCTGTTTGACAAAAATTGGCCTTTTCTGAGAAACTGAGTCTTACTTTCCTGATGTTTTTGGTCTTTCTTCAAAGCTTGCCTTTTTCTTGAAAAACTTTAGCAAAGCTAAAGGAGAAAAGGCTGTTTGACAAAAAATTGGCCTTTTCTGAGAAACTGAGTCTCACTTTCCTGATGTTTTTGGTCTTTCTTCAAACGAAAGCACTTTCCTTTACCACTGACTGCTCTTGTGATGGACAGCTGGACAAGAACATGTATCTGGCCAGGAGGCACAACAAGAGATATGCTCTGGCTGTGACTCTTCTCCTGTAATAAATAGTAGGGCCATCACCTAAATGAACAGTTATTCATACAGCAGTCCTGTGTAAGAATCAGAAACTTTTTTGGGGCGTTGGAATTATAGTTGACCTACTGAAGAAATCAATTGTAAACCAAATACATGGAAGAACACTGGACAGAGGGAGCATTCAGCCAAGATTTGTGGCAAGGTTGTGCTGTGTTCTCAAAGGAGCTATTGCATGCTTGTATACATTTAGAGTTGTCCTTGTGCAGGGGCCTTGGTATAAAATAGAATAGAATTTCAGTGGGAAATCTAGCTTGTTTTATCTGCAACAAAATTGTGTCCTTTTAGGCTGCTATTGTCTGAAAATTGAAACACTTATGCATTTGAAATGCTGCAGGGTAAAGATTTGTAGAGCCTTTCAAATACAAGTAATAAGGGGAACTTAATTTTACATATTTGTGGTCAAAGTTGGTTAGTAGAACAGATGAAAATGTGCTAACATGCTTGATTTTATTAAAAGAGAGAATTTCCTTGTATCATCAAAAGAAAAGGAGCAAAGCCAGTCAGCATACACAATTTGTAAGGGTGGGTGGTGGTGGTGTTTTGAAAGCAAAAAAAAAATGTGGAGACTCTTCACTGCAAACACATTGCTATCTCTGTGACAAGAATAAACATTTGGTGATATCCAACTAACGATCTTACAGTAAAAGCAAATCTGGCGGATTTGCAGCCCTTTTTTGTTCACATTCACAGAGGGTATTTCTAGTAAGTAGTTCCAAAAAGAACTAACTTGGAAAACTTACAGAGGAAATCAAGTGAGATTTTCTTCTAAGGGTCCTTAGGGCTTGATTACACTGATGTGACCAATCTGCTATAAATCCATGGATTGTTAAGGATTTTACTGGTTTTATTTTTAATTTCTATTGTGGCATTTTGTATATAATTATATGTTTTATGTCTGTGTCTGGGCTCTATATCTAAACTGATAAATCCAAAATGTCTTTTGTGGGCAAAACTTGACAGGGAAGTCTTGGGAAGTCTTAATCTCTTTATATGGTATTTGTTTCTTAGGTTTGCATTGCATTTGACCAACTTAGATCTGCTTGCACAGTTTAAGGGACTCTAAGGTGATGTAAAATACATGCCAGGAAGGCATAATTCAGTGTTCTAATTTCTTATACAGGTTTTTGTGCCCTCCTGGTGACGACTCAGTTTCTTAATACCTATAGCTGAAACCCCTGAAATAAGAGTAATGTTACAACTGACACTATAGAATCCAGTGAAGCAAAGAAAAATTGGGTGGACAAACTTCTACAATTACAGGCTCATGGATGTTTTGTTTTCTGTGCCGATTTATTTGTGGAACGCTATACCCCAGAAAAAAAATGCATTTCAGTTGTACATGTGTATATAGACTACTGAATAGGTATAGTATCTGCTGTTATTGTTTTCTGTAGCACTGAAAAAGCTGATGGAGGATTTGAACCCCCTTGTGCCCAGCATTTTGCAACTTCAGACAGAAGTACTGATTCTCAGTGAAGTTACATTCTAGGTGTGCTTCCCTCTTAGGCAGAAGACATTGTTATGAATAATGTTATTTAATATTACTAGCACTAACATTGTCATTTCTCCAACTCACAGACTTCAGTAGTTTTCATTATGGCTCAGCATTCTGGGTGTTTCCTTCCCTGTAAGTCACATTGGTCCTTTCAAAGTATGGTTTTCAAAATCTTGGCTTTGAATGATGAATAAAAGTAGCTGAAATGTTTGTCCTTTTCATTAAAGATCTCATTGTTAAGGATTATGGAGGTAAATAAGAGCTGAAGGCCTAAACTGAGATTGTAGCAATTCACAAAAGAGGTGAAGAGCAAAGTATTTTGCCTTGTCAGCACGATCCTGTTCTTCTAAAGTCTGTGAAAGTGCCATTATGTATGTTAAATAACTGCCTAATTAAGGCCTGAATTTTGCTTTTGCACCAAAAACCTGTCCAAAAATTCTATTTTATAAGTGGCTGCAAAAACTGCATTGTAATTTATATTTTTAGTCTATTTTGACTATGTGCCAAGAGAGTTTCGGTAATAACAAATTGCTCTCTTATTTTTATTGACTTTGTCAACAGGTACTTGTGATAAATGTATGTCGTGGTTTCAGCTCAGTCGGTAACAAAGCACCACGAAGCCTCTCACTCACCCCCCACCCCCGCACCTGGCCACGTTGGGATGAGGAGAAAATACAAAGGCAGGCTCGTGGGTCAAGACAAGGACTGGGAGGGATCACTCCCCACTTATGGTCACGGGCAAAAGACAGGCTCAACTCGGGGAAGAAACAAAATCCATTTAATTTACTACAAATCAAAACAAAAACAAAACACAAGGGTATTAGGAAGGGAAAAAAACAAACATCAGAACACCTCCCGCCACCCTTCCCGCCTTCCCGGCTCAGCTCCATTCCCAGTGCTTTCTACCTCCTCCCCCTGGCGGCGCAGGGGAACAGGGGATGGAGGTTGAATCAGCTCGCCACACGTGGTCTCTGCCACTCCTTTCCTCAGGGGGAAGATGCCTCACTCGTCCCCTGCTCCCCCGTGGGGTCCCTCCCACAGGAGACAGTCCTTCAC
>VYZV01023859.1:1577-17786 GCA_013401275.1 Pandion haliaetus
GAAGGATCAAATTAACCAGTGATTAAATTGAGTAAAAGGCACTTTGTATGCCTGAAATATATTTTAATTTAATTAATTTCAAGACACAAAATATTAACTGCTGTTTTAAAAAATCATTTGTATTTCACTGTTTAAGTTTCTAGAAACTATTTCCTTCTCAAGGTTAGAATCTTTTACAAGAGAAAAAACACACTTTTAAAATAAATTCCTGCTTAATCCTTTCATTTTTTTCCCCATACTTTTCATGCTTGTAGAGAATCCTTTGCCCTCATAAACTATTATTGCAAACCTTCTGAACTCAGCCTACAAAGACTTGATGTGCCAAAGGCCAGTTTAGCAGAAACGTGAGACTCCCCAGAATAGAACCTGCCAACCTGAGCAGGCGGTTTTGACCGCAGAAGACCTCGAGCTGTTACCATTTAACCCATGCATTTGCAGAAGTGTTACTGTTTTGCCATATAGAATTTCATTTATGTTTTGTTATAAGCTAGTTCATATCGTGTTTGTTTAATGGACTGGGGCAACTTTTTACTATACACCGCTACATACAAAGAAATTGAGAAATGCGATTTCTGTTATGGTGCAGAAATGGTCTGCATGAGAACAAAACCATTCACAATTTTTTGTTTGTGTGGTAAAGAAAAGCTTGAAACTGCACTCTTGGCTCCTACTGGGAGTTTGCACTGACTGATGGAAAGTGGCTGACCCAGCTGGGGCACAATGACAAGAAGCTGAAGCTGGAGGTAATTTCCTTAAAGGTGGTTTTTACTTAACATTTAATGTTTCTCAGAATCAGAGAATAACATAACAAAAAGGCAAGGTGAGGAACAGGGTCCAATTAGGTAAGAGTTACCTTATATTGAAAAGCTTCTCTTCCACTCTTTACTGTTAACAGAAGTGAAATAAAGCTACAAGTGTGTAAACATACCAAAGATTGATTAAAAATACTTGATGATGTGTATCAAGGCGGAGTGTATTTATGCATTCGAGGCACTTAGAAATTTCAAGCAGAATGTATTGGTTGTAAGTGGAGTCTAATCTCATTATTCTTTAAGTCCTGGGAAAGGCACACTTAAAGGATTAGATCTGTTTAGTGTGATCAGCACGGTCAGTCTGTTGCAGCTATTTTTGATTAATGCATTTATTCTCTCAAAAGGAAAAAAAACCCCTGTTTTAGTGGGAGGAAAGAGGAAGATAAAAATGGACACTTAGAGCAGTAAGAAAGTACTATCATACTCTAAGTAGCATTTTATAGTAACTTCTGGTGTCATTTTGAAATAACCACAACCAAGAGGTGAACAACTGGCCCAAGCTGGATCCTAGCTTATTCTGTGCTTCTGTGCTTGGAAGTGATTGTTAGTCAGTGGGAACAGAAGCCGTGAGATAAAATTTTGGTGTTGGCAGTTTGATAGTCCTGGTGATAAATTTAGGAGAAGCGTGTAAGATGGGAAAAGGCACAAGCTGCTAGACGGTTAAGAGATTTATGGCTGATAGAGCCAAATTGTGGAGAAGCAACGGAGAACCCTAGAATTGCATAGCTTATAAATATCAGGTTTGTGGCCTTAAGGATAAGGTCAGCTTTACTCTACTAGCTTGTCTTACATGCGCTGTACAGGACTCAGCCTTTAGGATTCACGCTTTCTTTGGGTCTCTGCTTAACATGGGTATTTTCTGTTGTTAGGATGCACAGTGCCTGCAAAAAGATGAGATGATGTCCACTGGTGGCATCTAAGTCTGCAGGCACCTGCAGTTTTCCAAAGTGTTTTACTACATAGAAAAATATGATCTCTTAGAAACCCTACATGCAAGATCTCTTACAGCATCTAAATTGATTTCCTGTCACATTTTTTTATTTATATTTGATAATGAAAGTTTAAGTCAGTGGGAAAAGAATTTGAGGTTTCTCTTCTGGCCTTGCGATCAATTTGGAATTACAGTTTGGACCTGCATTTCAATAACTTTTTCTTTCTATTCACTGACCTGCAAGAATGATTATAATTCTATTTATTTATTTTATATGGTACTTGCATGACTAATGCATTTTAAGATCCTCGCATAAGTGCTGTCATGGAGCTAAGTGCTTTTGTGGTGTTTGCACTGTGCATTTTAAAACTGCAAATAAAATGAAAAATTGTTTTTATGAGTGTTACCAAAAGTATTTTGAGAAATGCTTGGAACTGCAGGCAGAGTTTGATGCAAAAGGTCAGGTATATAACTATATTTCTATTGCATCCTTGACAGCTATTGTATTTTCTGTATCAGTTTTAACCTTGAATATCAGTTATATGACATCTGTGAGTTCTTGAATGTTTTTTATTATTTTCTCAAATCTTGTTGATTTATTGAAGTAGTTCTTCAATCAGTAACATTTCTTCCATTGAACTTATTTCTTCTCACTTAATTTTAATAACTTCAGTTATTTAAAAAGAGGCAAACAGTAAACCTGACACTTTTTAAAATTCCACTACCTACCTGTTTTTCTCTCCTTTTTTCTCTGATGGACATAATCAAAATTCTTCTGCTTCCTCTTTGGTGTTATGTTCTTTACATGACATCTAGAGGCCAAAATTGATGTGAGCTGTAATTAATCTTTCTGTGAGGCTTTATAGACCCATTGGTAAACCAGAGATAGGAATCACACTGTCTGCATACATAAAATTATAGAATATCCCAAAACAAATCTGCATTCAGAAGCTGTATTTCATGGCATAATCGTCCAGCAGATGTAAAAGATCTGTTGAGGAAAAAAAAAAAAAAAGTGTGAAAAACAAAGACTACATTTGTTTTATATGCAATCCCCTGTGCAATTAATTCATATACAAGTTGTACAGTAATCTAATTAGAGCATCTGGCATTTGCCTGTGACAGCCAGAACCCTTTAGGTAATCAATAATGCTAACATAAAGTGCCTGATTAAACACACCTTCATTTCTATCTGTATTCTCAAGTTGATATGCAAATTCACCTTGCCTGTATCATTTCTAATTCCTATCTTCTGATTCTTGCTTTTGACTATATCTACTGCATCCGTCAAAAGGCCGAAAGAACCAAGTTTTGCTATATAAAGCAGAATAAGCTACCCTGTTGTAACTTCATATGCATTCGGTGAGCTGCTTCAAAACATGTCATTCAATAAGCTTGAGTTTCATTAAGTCATTGTTTTGTATTTGCAAGCATATTACTAAACACAGCAAGTAGAAAATAACTCATATTGCTTTAGAGATTAAGTTTACATAGCCTAAATATGGTTCACAAACAATTTTTGAAAAAAATTTTCTGCTTTATTAATAGGGAAGGGTGACAATTCATTCTGTGATGACGCATGCAGGAAAATACTTCCTTCTACTGAAGAGAAAGATCTTTTTCTGTAAATTACTGTGCTGCTTAGATCTGGTTTATCATTTTAAACTATATATTTTATCTTCTCTTTTTTTTCCCCTAAGACTGCATACCACGTTTACTATTATGTATATCCTGGTGAAAACTGTCTCTCAGGATGCAGCCCATTGATTAGCAATTAGCTAAGCTTGTTTCAAGTCATAAACACTTTAGACCTTGAACTGATGTTTACACTGAACTTTCCTAACTAGTTTATACTTATTCCTGCAGCCTTGGAATTCCGTTTGGATCACCAACACTCAACTGCAGGTCCTTGAGTGTGTGAGTGAGATAATTATCAATAATAGTAATTATCTTCTGTATAATGTTTTGCCTAAAAATCTGGTATTTCTTTAGAAGTCTTTAAAATTGGATCACGGTGAAGTCTTCATTTAGTACTTCTACTCAGCCCCCTGAATCCTTGTTCAAAATGGCTGGTCTGGGATCGGTGGGACAGTCTGGTCCCATCACCAGGGCAGGCAGAGGTCTGCAAGGTGCCCTGGAGATGAAAGGGGAGGTTTCTGCTAGTCCTAGGAACTGGAGAAATTAGGAGCTCACTTGAAGCAATTTCTGTTATGTTTGACTGCAGTCACTGACCCTAAGGGGCTACAGTTAGCCATTTCTTCAGGAAAAGACTATTTTAGCTAAAATATCAAATGCCATGGTGGTTTTTGCATTCTCATGAAGGATAATCATTATCTGTGATTGTTCTTCTAAAATAATTTTAAATTATATTCATTTAGTACATTAACACTCTTCTTTTTGGTAGCAAAGCCTGTGAATCAGTTTTATGTTTTGATGTCCTAAGACCTAACACAGCACAATACTATAACTTGTTAAAAAGTACCTGAATAAATTACAGGCCTAAATTTTGGTGGCCATAGCTCTAGCTTTCTCCTCTAAGTTACCCAGGTATCTTTGAAATTACTGACTTTTGGCTTGTATATTTCAAATAAATCCAGTCTACTCCAGAAAAAAAACAAACACAACACACCAACAACCAAAACATATGCATACACATACACACCTTTCAGACAAGTTTCTCTCTGGTTTCCTGTCCTATAAACTAAAACCAAAACCTGAAAATCTAAACCCAAAGCAAAATTAAAAAAAACCTCTTTCCACTTGTATTGTGCATTTTAAATCAGTTTTTCCTTGAGTGTATTCAAATACTTTAAGTAAACTGATGGAATAAGAAAGGATAAAGGTGACTTAAGATAAAATAAGAAAGGATGTGGAAGGCTTTGTTGGAAATGCCGGAATATGTTTATTCATAGTTTTCTCAGAAATAGTATTTGTAAGTCTGTGTATTATGCACATAAATATTTACAAAAAATAGTTTTGTATTCCTGAAGTTTTAGCGTATGTTTGTGTGCTGGTTTTTGTCTGGGATAGAGTTAATTTCTTCACAGTAGCCAGTATGGGGCTATGTTTTGGATTTGTGCTGAAAACAGCGTTGATAACACAGGGATGTTTTCATTATTGCTGAGCAGTGCTTACACAGAGCCAAGGACTTTTCTGCTTCTCACCCCACCCCACCAGCGAGGAGGCTGGGGGTGCACAAGGAGTTGGGAGGGGACACAGCTGGGACAGCTGACCCCAACTGACCAAAGGGATATTCCAGACCATATGACCTCATGCTCAGCATATAAAGCTGGGGGAAGAAGGAGGAAGGGGGAGACATTTGGAGTGATGGCATTTGTCTTCCCAAGTCACCGTTATGTGTGATGGAGCCCTGCTTTCCTGGAGATGGCTGACCACCTGCCTGACGATGGGAAGTAGTGAATGAAACCCTTGGTTTCTTGGTTTGTTTTGCTTGTGCGAGTGGCTTTTGCTTTACCTCTTAAACTGCCTTTATCTCAATCCATGAGTTTTCACACTTTTACCCTTCTGATTCTCCCCCGCACCCCACGGCGGGGGGAGTGAGCGAGTGGCTGCACGTTAGTTAGTTGCCACCCGGGGTTAAACGATGACAGTTAGAATGCCAGATGATTGGCATCTTTCAGGTATTCAAATACTGTTTTTTAAAAAGAATGTTCTAGAACTAATTTGATTTATTACCACCTTCGCATTTCCTCAAAATATTTTTGCCATGGTAGGACTACACACGAGGGTTAATGTTGCTTTGTGTGAAGTTTAGAGGTATTTTTGTTTTATAATAATTATTTCAGGAAAATTACCACATCCTTTTGACATTTGTGTGCTTGAAGAACTAATTCATATCCTAAATAGTCTAGAGGAATACGTTTGCCTACTGGTTTTCTCTATTTAAATTCTTTCAGAATTTATATACTAATAATGCACAAGAATAATGTAATATTCCCGTACCAGTTCTGATTTATCCTAGTATCTTAAATCATGTTTTATTTCAACTTTAAGAGCAGATTCACCTACACACTAAAGCAAGTAGACCATGCCAGCCAGTTAAGCTGGATTATACGGTTGTTTTGCCTCTCCTCAGCACTGCTAAAGAGCCAAAGCATGTTGATGATGCATAAGATCCTTAATTTGAAATATTAGTGACATCAACACACTTTATAAGGGCAAAAGGGAGAGCTCAATCTCCAAGTCACAATTTCTACAAGCTCTATGGGCATATATGATTACATTTTTGTTGATAGTGCTGTTTCCGCCAGCAGAAGGAATGGTTTGAAATGGATTCTTTCAGGAACTGTTGCCCAGGTATAGTGTAGCCATGTGATTTTTAAGTTCCATGAGAATGGAGCTGAGTACACCCTGCGTTACATTTCTAATGCCTTTACCCAGTCTCCCTCAGACTCTTGATATATTACAAACACCAGAAATTTTGCATGCAAATTTCATTGACTAATAGCTCTGATGTCACAACAACTTAGCAGTAGTCTTACTCTGTTTAAGTAAAATTAACTAATAATAATAGATAATAAACCTAACAATTTTCTGGAATGGAGGATTATATATAGGCATTCAACAGCTTTTAAAAATAAATTTCAAGAATGTATAATATTTTCTTTTTGAGGTCATTAGTGGAAAAAGACTGACATATGCTAAATGGGACAATGCTTTTCTTAAAGTAGTAAAAATTTAATTAACTTTAACTCAGATTAATTAACTACCTTGTAATTTCTCAGAAAAATTAATTGTCCTCACAGGCTGCGTACTAATTTTGGGAATAACGCACTACATTTATCACCTAGAAGTCCTTGCAAGATGGAACTTGGTCAATACCAGTAGAGCCACAAATGAGATTCCCCCTGATCCTTCTCTAGGCTGAGAGTCCCAGATCTCTCAGCCTTTCCTCATAGGAGAGGTGCTCCAGTCCCTTAATTTTCTTTGTGGCCCTTCTCTGGACTCTCTCCAGTAGCTCCTTCTCTCTCTTGTACTGGTAAGCCCAGCATTGGACACAGTACTCCAGGTGTGCTGAATAGAAGGGAAGTATCACCTGCCATGTTTGGAAATAACACAAAGCTTTGGGATATTTCTTTTGGTTTATCCGTTACTGACCTGGATAATCTTATACAGAATCAGGTCAATAACAAAGCCCTTTGAGACCCCTTTTGATTCAATGCTTCTGGTTAGGCAATGACCGTAGATAACTGTTCTCCAAGTACAGCCATAAGGCCATTTTTGCCTCCACTCTTTCAGGTTTTCACCTAGAACCTATCTCCTAATAATCTGTATTGAAAGTCAAGGCATAAAACATTTGAGATTAATTCAGTTCCTATGCACAGACGTCCAGTAACGTTCTAGGCAACATAAAACATCCTGCCTGGCCTCCAGCTGTCAGCCAGAAGACAGCAGATCTCCCCTGGGTTGTAAGTCATATCTGCCAGCCAAGTATGGTTGTCTTGGATGCCTTCGTGGTAATGAATATTATATTTAAGCAGCTGAATCCCAGCCCTGCTGTTTGGTTTTATGGTTTGTGTTTTTTTCCCCTTTACCCCTGGACTTTTTAACTTGTTTTAAAAAGATTTTAGAAAGATTTGACATTATTTGCTCTTGAGAGCTATTACTTGTATTCTTGTAATCTTCTAGGTGTTGTGTACTTTGTTTGGTTATTTATCCCAGAACTTTCCTAAGGAGTGAAGTTAAGCTGTCTGTTCTTAATTCTCTGGACCATATTTTGTCTCTTTTTTTTTCCTTTTTTGTCCGTTCTAAAAGAATGTCACTATACTTCCTATTCCTTGTCTTCTAGGACCTCATCTGTCTTCAACATATCAAACATTCTGAATCGCATCTGACCACAAAATAATAATCTAATCCTGATATAATAATGTAGCAATCCAGATATACCAGAAGTCAGTAATTTGCTTTAAATAAATTGTTGTCTCCTCTCCCTTTACCATGTTTGCTTTCCCACACCACAGAATCCAGCACTGGCACTGTGGCTGTGAGCATGTGGCCCTAATTGCTGGACGTTTGGATGCTTCCTTACTTCTGCTGCATAGAGCATCATCTTTCTGTAGAATAAAAACCTCAGCTACTATCCACCAGGCATCCTCAGCAATATTAAAATTATTCTAAAGTGTAACACAATTTTAGACTTATATGCATGCAATATACTGAATTCTCTTAGTAGCAACCTCTTTGCCTGCATGTGCCATCACAAGCTGGCACCTACAGTCATAGCAAATGCTAACTCATTACTGGGGTAGCAATATGTCTTACTGGTTTGAGGCATCAGACTGCAAGCAGTTTGAATCCAAGTAATGACCTACCAGTAGGATCTTTGCCATTTATGCTTTAAATGTATTTTTAGTGAATAGACCTTTAAGAAATCAATGAACAGCTCTGAAATGGTCATTTTTCAAATGGCTAATCTCTTCTTCAGCTTTTCCATTGTATCAGATATCAGGATCATTTAAGGCTGAAGCACAAACTACTTTTCTCTCAGAAAATCTTTCACTTCTTTTTTCATCTCAAGTTTCAGCTTCAGCTACTGGATTTGGGCAGCCCTTGGAATTTAAATACCAAATGCCTTCCAAAGGACTTTGAATTCCTTACAAAGACACAAAGAAATGAAATTAAGATTCAAGATTATAATTATAAGCACCTATACCTTGTAGCTTTCATGTACACAAAACTGCCATCAGTTTCAATACAGACTTATTTTCTCCATCTGTGTCACCAGTGAGAATAATTCTATTTGTAAGTTTTATGGAATATGATTGTAGATTTAGTCCTGATATATTGCCTTCAGAACAACAACAAAAAAGTAATATGCTAAGGACCAGTAAAGCTCTGTACAGTTTTACCACAAACTCTGTACCAGCTTTCATGACAAAGCAGCACCTCCTGTTCTCAGTGGTTCATATTCATACCACTGCTGCTTTGCAAGTGAAATGTTAAAGATAAAACTATGTTTGAAATAACTGCATGTTTACTTCTGCATAACAGAAAAAGGCAGAGTGATATTTGTTACCTACTCTGTTGTGTTTGCGTGGCAAGGTTTTTGTAGCAGGGGGGCTACAGGGGTGGCTTCTGTGAGAAGCTGCTAGAAGCTTCCCCTATGTCTGAGAGCGCCAATGCCAGCCGGCTCCAAGACAGACCTGCCACTGGGCAAGGCCGAGCCCATCAGAGACAGTGGCGATAACGCCTCTGGAATAACAGATTTAAGAAGGTAAAAGAAGCTGCTGTGGAACAGAAACTGCAGCCGGAGAGAGGAGTGAGAATGTGTAAGAGGAACAACCTTGCAGACCCCAAGGTCAGTGAGGAAGGAGGGGGAGGAGGTGCTCCAGGCGCGGGAGCAGAGATTCCCCTGCAGCCTGTGGGGAAGACCATGGTGAGGCAGGCTGTCCCCCTGCAGCCCATGGAGGTCCACGGTGGAGCAGATACCCGCCTGCAGCCCGGGGAGGACCCCATGCTNGGAGTTACTCATGCTTGCGCAGTCTGTGCCTGGAGGACTGCACCCCGCGGAAGGGACCCACGCTGGAGCAGCTCCTGAAGAACTGCAGCCTGTGTGAAGGACACACTTTGGAGAAGTCCATGGAGGACTATCTCCTGTAGGAGGGACCCCATGCTGGAGCAGGGGAAGAGTGTGAGAAGTCCTGTCCCTGAGGAGGAAGGAGCAGAAGAGACAACGTGTGATGAACTGACGACAACCCCCATTCCCCATTCCCCTGTCCTGCTGGAGGGTAAGTAGAGAACTCAGGAGTGAAGCTGTCCCTGGGAAGAAAGGAGGGGTGTGGGGAAGGTGCTTTAAGATTTGGTTTTATTTCTCATTACCTTAGGTTGTCTGGTAGTAAATTAACTTAATTTTCCCTGAGTCAAGTCTGTTTTGCCTATGATGGTAATTAGTGAGTGATCTCTCCCTGTCCTTATCTCGACCTACAAGCCTTTTGTTTTCTCTCCCCCATACAGCTGATGGGGGGGAGTGATAGAGCGGCTTCTGGTGGGCACCTGGCAGTCAGCCAGGATCAACCCACCACACCTACAGAAAAAAAGATTTTTTAACTTTATTTTTTATATTTAAAGTATATAAATATATATATTTAAAGTTTTTTTATATTTAAAGTAAACCCCTGGAAATTGAGTCACCTCTACCTTTTTAACTGCATATGCTCACTTCTTGTTATATCTTTTGATGTGGTTCTTGGAATCTTTCATTGTCTCACACACTGACAGTAGTGTAGCAATGTGTAGTATAGCTAATACCCTTGTGCTATAATGAGCTGGGGGTGAAGGATCTTCATGTTCTTTTGGTGCCCTGGTGGAGTCCTTGAACAGAGTTCAGCACCCTTAGAGTACAAATGGAGAGATTCACCTTTGGGTGGGTCATTGTAGGTTCAAGATCCACACCAGTGCTAGTGGGGTGGTGCTGAAATAATTTTATAATTTCACATATGTACTACTATACATGTAATGTGGCATAAATTAGATCTATAGACTCAACAATTACTTTATTTTCAGAAAAGCAATAATAAAAGCTCTTGTCGTTATGTTTTAAAAAAAAAAATTGTCCTTGAGTTGCCAGATTCCATGCAAGGTATAGGGTATTTAATTTTAAATAATCATCAGAAAAGACAGCTTGAAAAATGGCAGTATAAATAGGTAGAGTGTATTTATATCTTCAGTTCACATATTTCAGCTGTCTTATTCTCATTAATCAGAGTCAAATGTTTCAAAAATTAATCAATTTATGAAGTCACTCCAGGAGTACACACTTGTACATTTCCTTCTTTTTATTATTTTTAAACAAGGATTTATTTAAACGAATGATTGATAAGGTTAATGATGCAAGGGGAGTATTTTTAGGAGGGTATTTGATTGGACTTTGTAATATTTCCACTATTAATTATTATACTTTCACTGATTCTTGCAGGGTTTTCTACTATACCTTAATCTAGTTTTCAGGAAGTATTATAAAAGTTAAGAGACCATTAATTAAATTTGACACTTACATGTTTCAAAGAGCAAATTTTTCTTTTGGGACAGTTTATAAACTCAATTTCTGGATAGAAACTAGAATTTACCTTCAATGCATCTCTTAGCTATTCATTAGTCATGTTTTGATGACATTTTGTCACATAGCCAAAGTTGGTAAAGTACAGGTTACACCTTGCTATGTGTGTGTTTGTGTTATACTAATATCTAGTTATACTAATATCTAGTCTAAAACAAATTCTGTTATAGAAGGAAGTGAATTATAGGGAAAGTAGTCTTACTAATACACTCTTATCAATTGTGTTAATTGCAGCCCTTCTTCACCTCTCAGAAGATTCAGAGAGGAACAACCAGTGCACCTGAGGAATTTTCCTAATCTTTCCAAATTCTGTGCTGTTGGAGGGCCGTGCATTGCTCAAGCAACAGGGTAAACCAGGGGCTCACCTGGAGGGTGCAAACTGTGTGAAGCTGCTGGGTGTGACAAGACTAACAAGCAATGCTGCTTTAGGTTCAAGAAAAATAGCGTAAAATTCCTGAAGAGTCTGGGGTGGTTTAGAAGACGTGCAGCTACAGGGGGGACATTGAAATGCTCTTCAGACATCAATGCAGTAGCAAGCCAGCCGCATGTCCAAACTCCCGGCTCCTAGAGAGCCCCATCATTGCTGTGGGATTCCAGCCTCAGGGCTGGCCAGAAGCAGGCTGCTGTTCCCTCCAGCAGCCACCTCCTGACAATTTGTGAAAGACTGATGAAGGCACAGCACAGATAAAGACAAAGAATTTTCACATACCTCTTTGTCCCAAAAGGTTTGCATTGACGGGTTATCACTCCCATGTGCCAAAGGTCCTGCTGTGTCCTGCCCCAAGCCTGCAATCTTCTGCTCAACCATGGTCAAAGCAGTCGCAGTGGGAAGTACTCCCAGAGGCATTTGGTCCTTTTTTTGTCTTAAAGGAAAAGAAAGTCCCAAATTACAGACTTCAGTCCATTCCAGGTGTCCCTCTGCCACAGCTGCAGCAGCCTTGTATCTGCGACTTCTCCCCTGCAGTCCATGGTGGCCAATAATGGCCAAAGGTGATGTTGTGAGGGGGAACAGGCAGCAGATACCACTGTCTCCTTTGGAAAGTTACAGCTACTGCATTAGCTACTGAGGAAAACACGCGCTTTGGCTGAGGCCTGACACAAGCAATGGTGGTATGAGGGGAACAGTGGTGTGTTAAGGTCATTTACTGGAGCTAAAGAAAAGCACAGTGTGGTGCTTCCTGAAGATCTCCACAGAGGGCCTGCAGGTGGGGAAGGATGGTTCGTGGGATAACCTCAGCAAGCCTTGGAGTACAAGTAAGTGTAAGGCTGACGTTTGGCCCAGCTGGTGGGAAGGTGGAGTGGGTGCATGGCTAAACTACTCTAAGGTCAATTCTGCAAGCCTTATACAATGAAGATTTGCAGAGACTCAGCACCAGGTGCTTTAATCTGTGCTAAATTACTTGTTAATGGGGACATAATCCTTGTTGCCAAAAACAAGTTTCTGTGCCTGTGGTAGCAGGTTTATAATACTCCGAATACAATAAATTTAGGCTGGATTAGGGGTGAGTGAATCTGGTAATCTAGAGAACCTAAAAATAGATATAAGTGCTTTATATGTAGATGTACGTGCATATGGAATACATAACTGTCAGTGCCTTTTTAATGGGGAATAACATACTATGTATTTATTCACACTGGGTTCCTAGTTAGAAACATACTTTCGGGCAATGTATCTTTCAAGGTGAAAAATAAGTATAATAGCAAACTTATCTCGTTATTAGATCTTCCATAGATATTTCAGTCCTGTGCACTGTAAAAAAAAAAAAAAAAGTGATGAAACTCCTTTGTAGAACCTCGAAAAGACCAACACTATTACAGGAAAAAAAAAAAAAATCTACAGATAAAAGTGAAGCATTGCAATACCTTGTTTCTACAGTGCTAACACAAGCAAATGTTGAATCAGAGGCTGAGCCAATTAAAGGTGCAAAGTCCTCGCACTGTATGAGTGAAGAGCTGCAAACTGGGAAGCTAAAATAAGAGATGTCAAACCAATATTTATATGTATAAACAAACATATACAACAATCTGAATAGGTAAATAATTTATCTGGAAATTGCAGAGACAAGACACAATCATGGCAATATCCTAATCTATTAGTTTTGCAAATGAGAAAAAAATATTTATTTTAATGTCTTTCCTTGATGCAAAGAAGGGGAAAGGAGGAAGATTAACTTTCATCTGGTAAGTACCGAGATCTGGTCGCATAGAGTCTAATCCAAAGTTCCATCAAATTTTGCTTGTAACCTCAGTGGATTTTGTATAGGGCCCCCACCATACAATTTTATCAACTTATCTCTCCATGTTTAAATAATTGTTTGAAGCCTAACTCTAGTATATGATGAACTCACAAATATGTTAATATTATGTATCCCATGAACAGAATATATTTTTAAACTATTGAACTGTGACACAAATAATTATTCATGCAATTTGGTCTAGGACATGTGTCACATCTCTATTTTAAATTTCACCATGAGTGATCTGATAAGTAACTAAATCTTTCAGGAAAGTTATATATATTCATCAGCCTGGTAAAGGGTTTATTTTTTTGTACATGAGTAGGTTTTGATTCTCTTATTCCTGATTATGAACATGGATCCTCATTAAGATCATATCCAGGAACTTAGAATGTTCACGCTAATTCAGTAAGCTTCCCACTGGCAGATAAATGAAAATAGAGAGTTTAATAAGTCATCATTTCCTACAAAGATCCCAACCTTTTTTGATACCAGACATCAACGGTCAGTGGATACAGCAAGAAATTTTGTTGTGCTTCACTGGTTATCCACATGGCCATGATTCTAATGTCTAAGTATAGATATAAATTTTGAAATTGAAAGGGAAATGAAAAATTTGTTTATTTTAAATTAAGAAGACATTGGAAGATACTTAAGTGCAATAATAATCAGAGGAAAGCAATTAAGATATAAACAAGACTGATGAATTTTCAAGGTGTTCTTCATCTAAATAGAGAGACAAAATTGCAAGTGGTACCCCAGAAGAAGATGCTGCACTTACAGAGCAAATGAAAGAGATGCAAAAAATAATCTATAGAGATGTTGCATCTCTAGACTTATTGTAATTAATATTATTATTGATTCCATTAATAATATTGCTCTTAGTATGGATAATGAATAATAATGGATACTCAGTAGCAGGTAAGTACAACAGGTGATCTGGGAGGTGGCTTTGGAAGTCCCACTCATGAACAGGAAGACATGGGCTACTGACAGATGTGCAGAGCTCCAGCTGCAGGTAAGGGAGGGAATCCACAGCACGGTACATGAGCTACAGCATCCAGATGGATGCCAGAATTAGAATTTTGTTTTGTGAGCCAGCTGTATGGTTTAATGGAAAAAAGGCTAGAAACCTTTGAAAAGATCCATAAAGCAATTGAGATGATATCTGAGTTCACTTGAAGATCCCCTATAAAGTAGATTCTGAACGCAGCTAACCCCAGAGACTTCTGTTTATTGCAAAGCAAGTTATTTTGCAGGCTGTGAAGACTCAAGATTTTGAGGAGAGGCAGATGAACTTAACTGCTTATTAATGTCTGGCAACTAGCGAAGAATGAAATCCTGTGCAAAGCAAGTATGCCTTAGCAAGGGTGAGAGCTTTTTCCGGTTTAGGTTTTTATCACACGACCTTTGTCTGCTTTCCTGAAGGACTTTCAAGAGTGTTCATGTTGTCTGTGAATTTGGTTTGGAAGCAGAGCAGGTCCATTTGTACTGATCACTTAAAATCATAAAATACAATCATCATGGAACAAAGTAATTTTGACGAAGTTTCTTATCAAAGGATGTTGTTAGAAAATGTGATGCACAGCTCTTTGTGCAGAAACTTGCAGGGCAAAACTTCAGCTAGCTGAAAACCTCTGTGCTTGTGCAGTCATAGTGAAAGAAAGATATACACAAACTTCACGTTTTCTTTTGTAAAAGGAAAAAATCTCCAAGACTTCTGATATCTGGACACATGGAACACTAGTGTGGACAAAACAAAGTTTAATTGGAATAAGAGTATTTTTAAGCGGAATTTGGAAGTGTGATGGAATTGCTTAAGCATTATTTCTGCGTATATAGACCATGCATACTAATTCAGGAAGATTCCTTCTTAAAAGTACCTTTTCTATGCCTAAACACATTTGTTTTCAAAAGCAAAAGCCTGAAAAAAATCAGATGTAATAAAATTATGACTGTTACTGATAATTACAGTGTGGTTAGTAATATACCTAGAAATAGTAAATAGCGTCTGCAACATTTGCAAATTAAGTTATCTTGAAAACTTCACTGCCTGGGTCATCTTAGAATAAGTCATGGAAAATATTGGAATTTTGCCAGTAGTTATTCTTTTATAGGGTATGTTTTGTTTCATTACCTAAAATGAATGGATGCCAATATTCTTCTCTTAGTGCAGTTCATTTGTAATGCATGCTCCATCACAAGATTCACCTTATGTAAGACTATACCCAAGCCTTTTTTTATTTTCTATAGTTCTCTAACCAGTCATCCACAGTATTTTATTTATTTATTGCTTCCCTGAAATAGTCCTTGGTTCAGTATCTTTCATTTAAAAATGAAATAAAACTTTATTGGCTTATGTCTGGGAGATGCTTGGGTCTAATAAGTTTATTAGCTTTTCCCTGATGAATTTTGGAGGCTTCACTTCTTCCACTGAGATGGGCTTACACAGAACGATTAAGTGCAGTCATTCCCTAAGTGGAAAATCAAATTAAATGCAAGCTAGGAAAATAGAAAGGTTAAACTATGGCACTCTGATGTGAGGGTGGAATGAGTATGTGAGGAGGGAAGTCATCCTTGGAAGATGTTACTATGCAGTTTTCCTTTTCTTTCTTGCCTATATTATCTGATGCCCAAAATACTGGCAGCTTTTGATGCATTAACATTGTGTGGCTGCCATGGATAGAGCTGACTTCCTGACCATACTGGGGAAAAAGCCTGGTTGCACCTACCTTACCTCCTCCCACAAAGAAGTACCTGGAGTATTTCGTTGAAACCTGCTGGGAAAGGTAGTGTGCCTCTTGGCAGTGACCCAGGAAATCGCTTAGTGCAAAAGGAAATTCCTGTTTTGTTTTCTTGTCATCTGTAAGCGACAGGCTGGACCCGACAGTGGGACCTCTGACTCAATGTGCTGTCTTGCATGGGGAATCCTGAAAACATTTTCTGTGCATTGAGTGAGACAAAACAAAACTCTCGAATTACACAGCCACAGAGAAACGAACTGAATATAATCCTATCTTATGTATTTCATAGACTTTTTTTTAAATGTTTTTTAATTGATTCTGGAAACTTTTTCCCAATTAAATAAGTAGCTATTAAATATTTAGGACATGTTCTGATATTATTACATATATTTTGATAAAGAAATCAAAT